>JBAMIG010000013.1:15848001-15861510 GCA_037177335.1 Kiunga ballochi | reverse complement strand
GTAAATTTGCTGCATAAAATTCTGCTGCTTTAAATTCAAACCCTTAAAAAATTCTAAATCTGGTGGAACAGATTAACTTCCATACATGGAATCTCTGAGTGAAGGGTTGGATTTGAAAACAGCAGTAGTCAGTTTTCTAGATGAACCCACAGATACTTACACATTCTGTGGGCTGGGGACTTAGGCCAGTGCATATCTGCCAACACATTGATGGATTTGTCTGACATACTAAGACCTCTCAAAGCTATCAATGTACTTGAAATTTTTGTGTAGGATTTAGTATAGCATGTGTTATGTTCTTTGTGGGATTTTTTCTTAATCAGAGAGGAAATTCTAACTGGAGGATTGATGGTTTGATGAGGTCTTATGTCATTTCCTCTTTCCAGTTACTTTCTTTTAAAATGAATAGTGTGCATGATGGTTATATTCTGCTATTCATAATTACAAAAAAATTGTTAGGACCTAAATAGTATAAACAATATATATAATGTATTTTTATTCATCAAATAAACTTACTTGATATTTACCTTTTAGACTGTTTAAACCCACAGAAAAAGAAAGTTTTTAGAAAACAAACAAAAAAAAAAAAAAATTGTTTTCCACATAGTTTTCATAACCCTCATGCACACACAAAGATAAGTTAAGTCATTACTGCTTTTCTCTCAACTCTGAATAATAAACAGTGATGTACATACATAGCTAATGAATGTCCAGACTGTGTAATTTAATAAAAGAACAACATAAAACAATATCCACATGACATGGAACGTAAATGTGTGGAACTAACCTGTGAGGTTCTTCAGGCCTAATTGCCGCAGGCCAAAATTTCCATCTCGCCTATAATTGAGGAAGATTGCAAGCGAGTAGCGATCCTCGTATAGCTTCGTTCCTCGGATTATCCTCAAGTTCTCCAAAGGCAGGTAATCAAACTGGTTCAGAGCCACCAACACATACCCCGTCACTTCCCGGATGGACTGTGGACAGAGAGATAGAGGGAAGTGTTAATATGTATAAATCTGCACAACAGTGCTGCATTAATGAATAAATCACATACACTACCAGTCAAAAAATTTGACACATTTTACTATTAAATTCAATGGAAAAGTGTGTCCAAAAGTTTTACTGGTTTTGTACATCTTTTTTTATGTATTTTATCTACTTGAACAAAATACAAAGGGAAAATGTATCAAGCAATTTAAAGCCAGCCAAGCTGAATACTATCAAATAAAGGGTTCCAGGGTTTTTGGTTCAAACCTAGAATATCATGAAAATCTGATTAATTTGGAAAACTGCAACAAAAACATGTTCCTTTGATACACATGGAGCATCTGCTGTAATTTATTTAGTCAGCTTGCAACAGCAGATTTGTGATCTTTTAACTACATCAGCCATCAAATGCTTCAAAATCACACCAGAATAAACTGAAACAGAGCTGGCCTTTTGGCTTTGAAATGATACAGAGCTGATAATAAAATAAGCAAGACAACAAGACATTAGGGACAGAATGCTGTAAGAGACAAATGAAACAAAGCATGAAAAGCCGATGACAGGGAAAGTCACAAGCTGACATCAGATCATCGACAGCATCTGTCTTCAAGGTCACTTTTCACATATTCAATCATGCCAGCAAGTTGAGTTACAGCATCTGAGGCAGGAGATTTTTGCTTCAGGGTTTATGACCTCGCTGCAAACTTGGCTCAGGGTTCAGAACTCATAGCCGGAGCTCGGCCTGGGGTGACTGAGCCACAAGGACAGCCATTGCTTCACACTTTAAATGTCATTTAGGAGGGGGATATAACGACTGTTGAGACATTGGCAAGAAGCCACCCAGTTGGAGCTGCTGTTGAATGAATCAAAGTGACAGGCTATGTCCTTTTTCTCCCATCCACTATCATGGAGGCTGTCATTAGCAGACAGGCGGTCAAATAAGTCTTTCCACATTGACCCCATTTATGCTTATAATCAACAAGTCTGCATAGGAAGCATTGTTGGAGTTGATTAACAGAGTCGAAACAGGTCTTAAAGAGAACTTTATCAGTGTAGTTAGACTAGCCAACAAATATAAGAGAACATGGCTCTTAGTCATTAGAAAGTAAACCACAGTTACATCTCTGTTCTCATTTATTAGCCAAATTGCATCCTTGGAAACAGACTGGGGCAAGTCTGGTAACTGTTTCTGCAAATCTGTGGTTGTTTTTTATGTATATTTTGTGGTCATGTTTTCATTGGTTTAAAGCCTGGCAGGGAAAAATAATCAAGTAAAAAAAAAAGAAGAAAAAATCACTCTGACTCTTCACTCATAATAAGTTTAACAGCTGACAAATGACAATAGAACACGGCATGTGTGCACATATTAGAGTACAAAAGTTGTCTTTGGTGTATACTCGTTCTGCACTCTGATCCATCAGTATGAACAAACAACTAGAAGTTTTTTGGATGACTCACACTCAACATGCTGAGGGTTTGAAGGTCTTAGCAACCCTGTAACTCAGCCAAATAAGCTCCAGCCTATGTAGTACAGTGACACAGTACTGTTATATCCTCCCCATCTACAACCCAGATAATCTTTATTCCTGCCAAAAAGCTGAGGGTGGCATACAAACAGTTAGAGCAACCAACTCTTGTTCCCTGTATGTGAGCTTATACAGAAACTAATAATTACTTCAGGACCCACATTTCATGGGTGCTTTACACAAACATTTTTTTCTGCGACTGTTTATTACCTTGTTCGCACAGTTGTTGGTTTGTTATTTTCAAGCTACCGAATCAATAGTTTCCAAAGTGCAGTCTTGCAGAGGGAAATAAAACAAGGAAGAATGAAGATGGCAGACAAACATGCTTTTCTCCCCACAGATTATTGTTCAATAATGAACTGCATGAAAAAAGGGAAACAACTTGTAGTGATTACAGGCTCTTGCAGACCTAATGGCCAAGTCGACTCAGTGCATGGTCACTTTCATTAAACCCAGATCAACAGAACAACAGTCTCCTGCCTGGTAACTCAGGTGCAAAGTATGCTCACTTCAGGGAAGCAGGTACCTGGATTGCAGCAAACTTTAACATACAATCCCCTAAAGGATAAAGTGACTTTTTAATATTAAAATAGGTGATAACATGATGGCACAGGTGCTAATGTAATCTCATCTAGATATTTTGCATGTGCTAAGTTAAGTCAATCACATTATCCTGTATTTAGTAACAGTGCAATTAGCTTTCTGTTACTTGGTAATTATAATAGCAAAACTAATTCCTGTCCTGGGTTATTCCCAATGGGAAAAAAAGAAAAAAACGTCTGAACTTCTCCTGTCACAAGACTGTGGGCTCACATCGGACCTGGTATCAGCCTTAGTATATACAATTTTGCATCAACATATCATGTGTGTTTTGCTTTCCCAATTTGAGCTTTTATGTTGGCAAAACAATCAGTATGATAAAGACTTTTGTGTAGAAGGTAGAATGCCAGATTACTTTGTGGCATAGTGTAGCCACCCAAAACCACAAACTCACACATCCCACCCTGGTCATTCAACCTCATGCTTCCATAGAGATGAACGCTTTATGTCAGCAACACTGGACAAAAGAAACCGGGAGAGCCAGATTCAGTAGATTAACAGGGATTTCTCACTCCTCCCTAAGCTGGAGCAGTTGTGAACGGAAGTATGGCAGTGGAACAAACCCCTCACTTGAGTCACTGAGACGTGCACGGTTTTGAAATCGACTCCACCAATCACTGACTTCTAAAGGAAGAAAAGAGAGGTTTGGGGGCAAAACTGGTATAGGAAGAAAAAGATAGCAAAGAAGAAAAGAAAGCTAGAAGTTGAAGAAAAGACATGCATGGCATAAGAACTTCAGTCACGTTTTCAGGAGGATGGGTTTGAGGATATTTTAATACATAATTGAAACCACACCTGTTTCAGGTCAGAGGGCACGGAGACAGCAATAGGTTTGGGTGAAATGTTGAGGTGAGAAGGCAGGGAGCGGACAATATTAGCATGTTTGAAGAGACTGAACAGACGTTAGCATGATTGTCTCTCATTTCCATACATATTGAGGAGCGGAAATGTTCTATGCAGGGCTACGGTCATTGAAGTCAGACACATAGGACTAAACTGGAAGAACTTAGGGTTTGCTTAGCTAAGCTATCATCCTCTATTTCTGAATTGCTTCAACAAATCCTCTGCCTAAGCTCACATCCACAGAATCCGAATAGAAGGTCTACAAATGTAACTAAGAACCCCCCCTTCAGAGTTTTTAGAGATCAACCTCATTGCAACCAAATATCAAAATGGAAGAAACACTTGTATTGATAATGTCTATAAAGATGTTTCTTTATGGTTTCAGCATTAATTTTTTAAATTAAATTTTTAATATTACATCATGCATATATTTAATAAAGTTAGCAGTAGTGATTTGCCAGAACGAGGAGTGTTCGTGATGGGATTTTAGGATTTTCTTTTAATTTTTTTTATACTCCAACTCTGCAGCTTTGGTTAAAGTTGCTAAAAAGCCAGAGTCTAATCCGCCAGCTTTCAGATAACACCTCAAACTCAATGTGATCCTGCTTAAACAGCTGCAGGTGATGGTGCCTTTGATGTATAGGTGCATCTGTGTGTGTGTGTGTGTCGATGTGTTGCATAATAGTGCATGCAAGTAAATCGGTAACGTTTTTTTTAAAAACCTGGACAAGATTTTTTGTGTCCATATTTGCAGAGAAACTATGTGATTGTTTCCTACTTAATTGTTTTGTTTTTTTTTTGTTTTTCTGAAAAAACAAAAGAAATAAAACTTGTGCTCGCAATTTGCAATTAAACTTTTTTGTGTCACCGCCACAAAAAAAAATAAAAAAACACAAATAGAAGGGAAACGTATCACCATTCTCTTTCCATCATTTACTTCTAGAGTATACTTTTTAATAAACTATTAATATAATCCATACAACAGTATTCAATACAGCACTCTTTTACTAGTACTTGTTGACAAAATAAGAAGAAAGCGTTCTGTCTAAGGTGGCTGTTGTGAGCTTATGAGCTTGACAAGACTGGTTGACTTTGAGAAGTTGCTCTTCAGGGTGTGCGAAACCATACACAGAGGCAAAGTGTAGCATTCAGAAGATGTTTGAGAATCATTAGTTGCGACAGGGTGACAGTCTCCTTGTCAAGCATGATGACAGAAAGGCCCTGCAAGGTGCGTGCATCATTGACAGAATACACCACAATTGTAAAATTCAGAAAGAATAGTCTGAAGAGAATGATACTAACAAACAGATGTGTTCAAAAGAAAAATAATACAAAGGAAACATCTTATGCATGAATAAGACAGCAAAACAAATGCTCATTTTAATTTGCAGGGGCTGTCTTAGAAAGCTATCCAATGTTATTTTGCAAAAGCCCTATTCTAAAAGACAAACAGGTGTTCACTAAATAAGGACAACAATCTGATCATGTCATTACAAAAAGAGCATTTAAACTTTCACAAACAATATAAAGAAAACTCTGCTTGGAGGTAAGATGTTGCATTTCCCTTAAATGAGGGCTGTATCATGCTTAGTTTGCCATCAACCAACTTCACTTTGGAGATTCTTGGAACTGAGGCAACACTGTTTGAGGCAAACAGCCTAAACCTCCTACAGCTTGACTGAAAATAAACACAGAATGTAGCTTCCTAGAGAGGCCATTTTGGCTTAGAGCCGTAATAGTCCCTCAGAGAACCTTTCAGTAATTCAACGTGTTACAGTGAATAGTGCGGGTCTATCACAATTTCTTACATACCTGTCTATGAGTCAGTCCATGGCTGTCTAACTGCACTTTATCACGTTGAAGTTACGGTTCAATTTAATCTAAGTAACTCAATATGCTCTGAGAACATCAGAATTAAGCAGACAATGTTGTGCACGTACCAAATATTGTTACATAGATTACTATGTTTTA
Source organism: Kiunga ballochi (assembly GCA_037177335.1). Taxonomy (NCBI): domain Eukaryota; kingdom Metazoa; phylum Chordata; class Actinopteri; order Atheriniformes; family Pseudomugilidae; genus Kiunga; species Kiunga ballochi. The sequence goes on along the minus strand of JBAMIG010000013.1, from coordinate 15,855,583 downwards.
ACTCAGGCTTGCTTTTTTTGTCAGTGCAGCTACGTGTACAAGACAAAATCTCACTTAGCCATGAAATATATATGGTTTTAAAAAGAAAAATGATTAAATAATGGGTTCTTTCTTTTTTCAAGTGAAACCTTTTACCAATTTAAGTTAATTTTCTAAACATTTTTTTTTAAATAGTTATGTATCGGCTAAAGAATGTCATACATACTCAGCCTTTTCATGAGACAAATGTAAATCAAGTAAATGTTTTATTATTTGATTTTTTTAAAAACAATTGAGAGCATACCATGATGGAAATACAGTTTTTTTTTAATCAGTCCAATGTTCTTTCATAGGAAACTGTTCAAATGTGTTTCTGAATTAGAGGTGGATGAAAAAACACTGCCTGTAAAAACTCTCAGCTTTAATTGCCCTTTAGTAATTCTTAATAACGAGATATGATTACACTCTTATGGTTAATTGGTGGAAGTGGATGACCGGTGTAGGTGCACGAGTCAACAATACTTCACCTCTAGAAGCCTCTCTCAGATTATCTACACCTCTCACTTATCTGAGTCAGCTCAGACAGTGAAGCTTTCTACAGCTCATACTAATTAATGACAATTAATAAAAAAAAAAAATAGATCCTTTTTTGCCATACTAGCTTTTGTGTATTTTTTCATCAACTTCTCTTTTACATATTAAAACTAAATCTAAATTTAATTTAATTGGTGTAAAAAGTAATTTCTACAGAGATATGGCAACACTTTTGCTATTTTTATAAGCACTTTTTATATAAACATTTGCAGTAAAAAAAATTTAACTATTTATGAATTTATTTTAAGAAATTGAAAATCTATTTTTTTCTAGTAATCACAAATGAAATGTTTCTAGAGGTTATTTGAACCAGCTAGTGTTCACTTTCTGTTTACTTTAGTTTTAACAGATACCATCTCAAAGATCACCTGAAAGTTCAAATACATCTGTTAGTTAGTAACAGAAAGTTTTACAGGAAAAGAGCTACACGATGTTTAGAATGGTTGAGATTAGGAATAACATTAGAAAACATTAGGAAATTTTTACTGTATGACAGGGACACTCCACATCTACCACCAGAGTTCCCATTGTTGTTTGTTGTCATTGTTCATTTGTACAATACTCTGCAGCAGATCAATGGTGAAGCTGAAAATCATTCTTAGGCAAATGATCAGAGCTTCTTTTTTTCTTTTTTTTACTGAATGAAGCCAGGGCAGAAAGCCATATTTTTCAAATGTATGAATTCCTTCACATGAGTAGCATTTCTGTGGGCGAAATATACTCATTAACAGCTAACTGGAAAGTGTGAGCAGTTTTGGCAGGCAGGCAAGTCCAACGTTATCTGTGGCTTTGATCGCATTTTTTTAGTATTGTCTCAGGCAACTGTGCAGGAAGAAGTATCTTATCTACCTTCAGTTAGTTGTCAAAGATCAGACATCTTTTCTTGTGATATAACTCTCCAGGGTGTGATCCCCCATTAGTTCACACCACAAAAAATGAGAGGAAGCACAGATACACAAAATATCATTGGTAAATAAAGAAGTGTCACATTTAGCATTTATATTTAAATTTCAATAAATGTAATTGTTGAGAAAATAAAGATAAAAGGTGTTCTTGCAGTTACAGTGACCTTTAATGTCCAAATATTTTCTGGACTTATATGTTAATGAGTCAGCTTTTGCAAGGCAAAGATTTTTCAACATTAGGGCAGCATTACATGTGCATTTGTATTATGAAAGAGGCTTTCCATGGAAAAATGCATGTTTACAAGTATGTGTATCTGGAAATTAGAACTTTTACACACTTTAATAGATTTATATCATGGGAATATCTGCTCTTGAGTCCGATTAGGAGGTAAAGATGGGAGCAATAGCTATGAAAAAAAAATCAAATAGTGTCTTTAAGTTGGAGGTGGACTGCACTGTGACACTACAAAAGCTTAAATACACACAGGCTTTGAGAATTTAATTAGCTTTAAAACTACATGAGAGATTAGCTGATATTCTTCCTAAGATCATTCATCATTTGGGTTTTAAATGGTAGTAAAGAGAACTGTCAAGCTTAAAATCCCAAATAACTACTCCAGTGGATTGAGAACTGACTGTGAAAGCTTATGATTCACATCAGTGTCACACTCATCAAAACATTTATTGAACCATAGTGCCCTTTCGATAGGGGCATTATTATCCAGAACACATAAAGGTCATCACTCAAAACAACTTTGTGTTGATTTGAAGTGACCTTCCCTCTAAGGGGACAAGTAGAGCCAAACCCCATTAGCAAAATGTCTCCCGCAGCAGCATGCCAGAGTTAACAGAACTCCTCATAGCAGAGGTCAATGGTTCGTTCCTTGTAACCTGTTACCCATCTGTAGATATTAAATGAGACTAGGATGAAGGTAAATGCTGGATTGTGTTGGATCAGAGAAACAAATAAGCAGAGTGCGGCATATTTTATGATAACGCCTTCTTTGGGACATCAATTAAAATGTCTGAATGAGTTGAATGTGAAAATCCTCTTTTAAGTGAAAAGCAAGCTGGAGCAGAATGTAGGTTTGCTATTTGATGAGTCTACCGATGGAAAAAAAGATACCCTTTACAGCCATCCCTGTATTGAAAATTCTGAGCCATTTAATTTTCTTTAATAAACACAAATCTTACTCATATCTATTCAAACGTATCATTTGAAATTTTTTCTTTTCAGGCAAAACTTCATTGCCAGAACTCATCATCCAGTGACACTGATGAATGAGCTTAGCTCCATAAAGTGGCACAGTAGTCTGGGAGTTTCTATATTGCTTTAATCTGATGCCTTCCTAAAATCTTCTGTTATTCTTCTGAAATATATTAAATTGTATACTTTATAAAATACACGTCAACAGTTTAAACACATATGCATTAAAAATAAATAGTGATGTGTCCAAAGTTTATTTGGCACTGCATGCTTTTATATCTGCGAAAAGCATCAACAGAAAATCATCATTCTAATGTGTGTTGGTGGTGAAATATGAACAAATTTTACTTGGAGAAACATTCAAAATATGTTCTAGTGTGCATTTTAAATTTATTTTATGTATTTGAAACATTTAGCAAGTCTTTTCCAAAAGGGGTTATTGGATGTTTCTCACCTTTTAGGCAGATGCATTAGGCAGGTGCCTTTATTTCTCACAATGTAAACATGTATACCTATTCCTTGACAGTTTTTTTCCCTTTAATTTTTAAAGTTTTAATGAAACTAGAAATTCCTGTAATCATGCCCAAATCTACCCACTGCCTGAACAATGGCTGGTATGGTGCTAAATTTTAAAATAAACAATAATCACTATTAAACTTTTTAAAAATAGTTCTATTTGCCACATTGCCATTTTTTTCAGTTTTGTTTGGTACTAAATAACAGCTGATATAAACATTGTCATATAACCACCTGTGATTTTCTAAGTACACTTGGTCCATAACTTTTTAGGGAGAAGTGGGATGCATAAAGTGCCTATTAGATATTTATTACTGCTAATATCTGAGGAGAAAAAAATGCTAATAAACCTTTAAAAATAATTTGACATTTTATATAGACTAAAATTTAATTATAGCATGAAGGAAACAATAGCTAATTTCTGAATATACCATTACTGTCATTAACCTCATTTAGCTTAATAAAGTTCTCTTGCTGGAAAATGTCAATACTTGTTGATTGCCTAACCAACATTTAAGTTTGCAATCTAACACCAATGCAGAATGAATTTTATCCTCCATCTTTCCTCCAGGTCCTACCTTGAGAAGAACAATAAAAAAAAGAAGACAAAAGTGACATCTCTTCCCAAGAGGAGAACTTGTAACTCCATCAGATCACTGGTAATGAGTGGACTCCGGTGGGAAATTCTTCAAATTGACTAATTTGTAATTGATTCAGTGCATTAATTACCGGCCTGGTTACGCCTGTGTCATGGTTAATATTGTGCCGATCTGACGAGGCTTGTCTGCATTGGGACTGTTCGGGTGAAGCGTCATTATTTAATTATACCACACATATCTGCAGTATGAAAAGTCTTAATCCGAGAGTAATCACTTCCACGCGCTCATCTAATATGCAGTAAGTCCTGGATCCATGTCGCCTATGCTTACCTCTTTAATCAGGTTTGAGAGAACAATCCCATTGGTGTTTCGGGCACTGGAAGACATTTAAGTTGTAAAAGTTTGGAAGGGTTTTGTGATAGACTTAACATTAGATTGAAAAGTTTAATTTTATGTGCATACAATATTCTTAAAATATATATTTTATTACTAATAAATTAGTTGTTTACAAGTTTCAACTACCATCTCAAAGTAGTTTGTATACACCATGTCTTGCCTAAAGCAGAATACCCTTAATGCAGCATACATGCTAAGCATCTTATAGTAAGAATCAGACTCACTCCATTCACTACTTGGATTGCAAACAGACAATAAGTATTATTTTTATGATCTGATTTCTTCCTATTTACTCTTTTCGTTCCTTACCATCAACAATGAAACAACTGCAGCTGTTGTAAGTGGTCTTCACGTTTATGACACATCAAAAGAGACAAAAAACAAAAATGATCGTAGCTCCATGCATCCCATCACAACAGAGCATGTGCTTAATTTCTGCTTTAAGAAACATGTAAAAGCACAAAGTGTACACATGCCTTTCTCCCTTTATCAAATTTAACTTCAGCAACAGTCTTTAGCCCTGAGCAAGGGGAGAAGATAAAATAGAGGGCTCTCCCTCTCACAGTTGATTATGTTTTTGCTTTGATCTACAGCAGCCATCCTCTAACCATTTTCCAAGAGTTTGGACCTTGCACAACAGAACAAAAACAACATGCACAGCCCTGGGAGTAAGCAGACTCATTGTGACCTTCTTTTTGTGTTGCAATCTAAAAAGTGGCTGCAGGAACTTAATCACTTGCAGTATGTCCTCTAAGCTGAACACTGACAAGGTAAAAAAATAAATTAAAAAAGAGCCATAAACTCCAATTCGAATGCTTAAGGACAGACATCTTAAGAGCGTTTGTGTGGCTACCCTGAAATGGTCCCTTAATAAAAGAATTGGAGCCAAAATCTCTCAAATCTGTGAAACAGCAACTCCACTGAACTGCTGCAACTAATGCTAAAAATGTACGCTTAATGTATATTTAGTATATAAATATCAAAGAACATTACAGAAAAAAATATTTTACAATAAAGAATATCTCATGGCAATAAATGTTTTTTTTTGGCTGACAGCAACAGAGTACTATATGATGTTTTAAGTCCTGCCCATTAGGGTCCTCAGACAACCAGGAGTTATAGAATCAACGTGAAAGACACTTACTCTAAAGTTTCCTTTCATTCCTTCACACAAATAGAGAAATACATGAATAAATAAACTAGAAAATCACTTGGAGAGTGCAGACTTTTGCCAAACATATTATTTTTCTCCTTATTTGCTTTATTATTATTATTAATATTTTCTCTCTCTCGCAATGATAAAGAATCCCTTGAACATTGTTCCTTGTCCCATTTAAAAACTTTACTTAAAACTTCATGAAAATCGGTCCAGAACTTTTCAAGTTATGTTGTTCACAGACAAACACACACACAAACAGACAAACTCTCCTGAAAACTTGCTTTCACTTGGCGGAGGTGACTAAAGGTGAGTCTCGGTCACACTTAATGGCCTTTAAATCAATATTTAGGCTATTAATAAAAGCTGATAGGTGCCTTGGCTAGTAATATTTTAGAGGACGGGGAAGAAAAACTTTCTTGTGAAGTGAAATCTCAGTTGAAGATTTGAGCTTCACTCTTGAGTTGCATTAAGGCACATTCTACAAAGGAATTATGAGCTTCAGGTTGTGTTCATGACAAGACTGGTTGCTAATAAATCTTCTGCCCTTCATCTTTTCAAAAGGCCTTCAATAAAGAATACTGTCACAGTATCTCAACTGTGCTTCAATCAATTATAATTACTGTCATTTGACTCATAAGGATACCCTGAGGTTTTTTTTTTTATTTTGAAACATTAAAAGACTATTTCAGCAATCTGGTTTTAGTGGCACTTTTTTGTTAAATTTAAGACACATTTAACACCATCATGTCAATCCCCATCTGAATCACACAAACATTGTGTGTTTAAATACACATTCATCTTGTGAAAAACTTGTGATTTTACTTGGAAAAACAACAGCATTTACATACTGATAATTGATTTAATATTAATTTCTTTTACTAGTGACCATGGTAAAGGTGGAATAATGCCCTTTGAGGTGGCCATTATCAGAAAATAATGGATAAATAATCCGACTGTTGCAATGTTATATACTTTGACTTAACATATCTGTAGACTGTTTATTTACCTTCAGCTCCAGTAGCACAGTAACATTCTCACCACCTGTTTATATCAGTTCTTGGGTAAGATGAAGATGTTTTGTTGTCTCTTTGTGCATTTTGCTCATATATGTAAGATATATAAATAAATAGGTAAAAAAGTGTCAAGGTAAAATGAACCGAATGTGTCAGTAATCCTAAATGATAATACTCTGATGTGATAGCGAATGTATGTCCATGAAAGTATTTTCTTTGCTACACAGTGGCTGCAAGGTCAGTGTCAATTTAGGCTTTATTAATATTACACATTTAAAAGCTAATAGCAAACCAAAGTGCCTTACAGTAAAAAAATCATTGACTATAATAAAAAAAAAAAAAACATATAAGCAAACAATAGCCAGTAATGGTGACTGCTTAACTAAGGCCAGGGTGGACAAGTGGGTTTTGTTAGTTTTGTGTTTAAAAATTAAAAAAGACTGATCACAGATCATAAATTAAGTGACAAAATATTCCATAATGTGGAGACAGAACTGCAAAGACTGAATTTTCTCTGAATTTCATAAAATATTGAAAAATATCACCTGATTTAAGGGATGTACAGAGTCCATGCACCTCTGGACTTTCTTCAAAAAAATATATAATTTTGATATCGAAATTTCAAATGGCTATATTTGAAAGTAGTATGAGAATAAGCACATACTGTCAATGAGAAATGGGATGGTAGTGAAAATATGTTTTCATCCCCTCCTCTTTCACCCATATTTGCAGTGTTAAGAGTCCCACTGGCCCCTTGACCACGGCCCCTGCTTCCAATTCGCTCACAGCTTCCACCCAAGCCACGCTGAGGTGAAGCATCCACTATATCATGTGCTAATTGTGAACTATGGCACACAGATTATCCATCACCACTAACATCTGTTTCTTTAATCTGACAGAAAATATTCCCAGTTTGCTTCATTGTGTGAAATTTACTTTGCTCCATGAATGCATTGCTTCCAGATCATGTTCACATATGGCTTTGTTTTTGGCTGAAAGAGCTTTAATCCCCATCTATGGATGATACTTTCAGAGACAATTATTTCTGGCAGTTTGCCTGAGCATATGCATTTTTTCTTACACCAAACACAAAACAACAAAAAATAAAACAAAATATCAAAAGCATTTGGTATGAAAAATCTGAAATTGAAATTAGAAGTTATCCATCCATCCATATTCTACCGCTGTGTCCCTAACGGGGTCGCGGGTGGGCT
>JBAMIG010000013.1:15817601-15830477 GCA_037177335.1 Kiunga ballochi | reverse complement strand
CCCCCCCCCCCCCCCCCCCCCCCCCCCCCCCCCCCCCCCCCCCCCCCCCCCCCCCCCCCCCCCCACTACACTGACAATCTAGCAAAGTCCAGTAGTAGGCTTGAAGTAAGGAGTACACAATAATGACTTTTAGAAAATATCACAAAATGTGCAAGCTCGACAGGAGCTTAAGATGATGCTGACTGCTAAGTCAACCACAACAAAACCATCTGTGCTGTGTGGAGTATTTATATGGAAAATATGTGAACTGTTGCAGGTATACTGCAAAGCTAGATGATCCCAGTGGTGATTTGGCTGCATGTCTATGCATGTACATCAGTAGATTGTAAATAAAAAAACTCAAGATATATATTTTTCCCTTCTCAGTGCATGATTGAATCCATTTGTTTCCATGTTCAATATGTTACATCTAAGTCTGTACATCACAGCCGGGGTTATATAAAACAGTCTCTGCTCTTTATATCGGCCAACCTGCCAACCGAGGACGACATGCTACAAAGCTCTGAGTCATCAATTGTTTAACATACTGCCGAGGATGCAGGAATACACTGTAAGAACTAATTAATCTCCGTATTGTTTAAAGCTTACGGTTGTTCTATAAAAAAAAAAAAAAAAACTATCCTATCGAAGTGACAAATATCACTACCAAGCATACTTAAAGCTGAAAATGTGAATGCCAGTCATTTCCAAAATAAAAAAAAAGTAGATTTTCCAGTGTAAATCAAGTAATTTAATGTGTTTCCACCCAAGATGTAAGAAATTGGGTTTGGGTAACTTTAAAAAAATGTAACTAAACAGGTGACCCAATGAAGTAAAACACATTTAGGGAAATTTATAATATCTTTAAGGTAATCATTTTTTTTTCATGACTTGCTTTAACATAGACAGCTTTTTAGGAGTCAGATAAGGCATATTTGCATTTATATCAGACTGACAGACAAACAGACGGTTAGCCATATATCTAAAACGGATAGCCATCAGAAAAATACACAAAACATCCATCATCATCTTCCAAACAGTCACTATTGTCAGGAAACAGTGAACTATTTAAACAAAATAAATAATAAATAAAAAAAAACTAATCCTTAAAAAAGTGCAAAATACCCCTGAGTCACATTTTTATTCATTTCAATTCATAAAAATTCTCACTGGGATAACATGGGCATTCAATTGTCAGCGTTTCTGCTCACGCACAGCAACTTCATCAATAGTGCCTTGTGTGATTATTGAATGCCTATAAACCTGGTGAGTCTCTGAGGTTTATAGGCTCCTGCCAGTAAAGCCAGCGAAAGGTCATCCCAATAGCCAGTAACTGACTGAATTAAATAAGTTGCAAATGTCACATACATAAGTAAACACTGTCAATAGCTAAGCATGTGTCTTAAATACACAGGACGGATCTTGTTAACGGATCAAGCTGAAACACTTCCTCATATAGCCAGGGGGGAAAAAAACAAAAAACAAACACAAAAATAAAACAAAAAATCTATATTTTAAGTCACACATTAAATAAAACATAACATTAAGCTAGAGCTGACTTTGTCCCTGAATGTCCTTCCAGATGAGCATTGGTGGCTAAGTATGAGTTACAAGCCACTGCCTCTGATGGTAATCATTGCCCAGATTATCACCCATCTGCTGAGCAGTTTAATAAGCATCAGAAACAATAACTAGATGACTGTTCGTAATGATGGCATGGTCCAATAACACCAACCTTTCACTGCCCTCTGAGCTCTGGTCACCTACCAACAATGCTGTTGCTGTCTCCATATGTTCTACCATAAATTAGCATTCATGCCATCATTTGTGCGAACAGTTGCAACATCTTGAGAGAGTTTTCCAAAGACAATACGCCACAGCTGCTGTTGTGCAGCACGGATTTTCAGCAAAAGCTTTTTCTTTGTTTGTTTTTTTAAACCAGTAGTTTTGATTGTTAGTTTTTACCTGTTGGTAAGCCTATGTTTAAAAAAAATATTTATATTAATTTGCTAAGCCTTGACATTTTCTCTGTCATTCATTGAGAAAGTATGAGTTAAAACTTTAAACCAATAAACAGATTCATGTCAACCAAATGTATAGAATATTTATAATATGAGTAGCTTGCTGGTGGGGAAAAATATACTGATACTGATGCATTAGTGTCTGATCCCTAAATATAAAATGTCAGGTCACAATGTTATAAATAATGTAGCTGAAATATGAAATTATACTATAGGGATGAGTCAGGGATTAACAGTATACAAGACTGATTATGTTTTGATTTGTAAAGAAAAAAACCTGGAGTGTAAGCCAAAAGATTATGAGCTTAAATACCTTTGTGTCATCACCATAAATACAACTACTGAATACTGAACTACAGCCTTCAAATGCTGAAGGTACACAGGGTTATCCTGGAACCACCGGATTTAATTTGCACATGATGTGATTGTGGACTGTGTATAATAGTGCTGCCCTCCCAAATCAGAGGCAAAAGCATGGCTATCATGCTGTCTCCAACAGTTTCACAGATGTTGCTGGTAGGGATAGTCATTCATGAAGAAAAAATAAAATTGTGTTTCATGAATGCTAATAAAACACATTCTTCCATGTGTTTCAGTTAAACAAAAGCTGCAAGGGTCTAACCAAAATTGATCCTTCATTTGAAAGTAATCCTATATTAATATTCCTGCCAATGAATAAATGTTCTAATGATCTGTTAGCTAATGTGCTGTTAATGTGTGTTTAAGACTGATATGATGTTACAGGAGAATGTAAAATGTGTAGGGTAGAGCAGGAAGGAATGAATATTGGTGGGGATGAAGATGTAGGATGGGAGCTCCGGGTGTGAGAATCAAGCACTCGAGGTGTGTTGGATGGATGGTGCCAACAGTAACCATCCATCCATTTTCTACCGCTTATTCCAGGGGTGCCCAAAGTCAGTCATGGAGGGCCACAATCCTGCAGGTTTTCCATGTATCCTTTGTCCAACACAGCTGACTAATGTTAATCAGTCATTATCCTGAACTTGATTGGCATTTGTGGTAATGTTGTTTGTGTGCATAGATGGACTTTGGGCTGTTTATACTGGCCATCGCACTGACCCCAAAAATAGCAGGACATTCTTTCCACTAAGAATAAAGTGGAATAAAAATGATAGCAGCAGCAAGGACTTACTTTTAACTGATCAGTTACATTGTAACTATAAATCTGGAGTTTGTGTGCATACTCATTAACCAATGAAAACCCACCATTGCAATTACCATTCTACATGGGGCGTCAAGATCCAGTCGTCGAGGACTGAGATCCAGAAGGTTTTGCTGTTTACCTGCACTAACACACCTGATGCAAATCAAATAAATCCAACTGCTTCTTGTCAACCTATTAAGCAATTTCTGTTAGCTGTGTCAGAGCATGGAGACAACAAAAACCTGCTGTATATCGGCCCATGATGACCCAAGTTTGACACCCCTGCCATTCTGAGTCATTGGAAAGCAAATTACATCAAGTCAGGTGAGTGCAAACATGTACATATATTTATGTTAATGCAAATAGCATGGGACCCTATTTAATTTGCATACAAGCTTAAGTTTATGATTTTAAGGTGAATGGGTTGAATAATTTTGAAAGGAACCTGTTAACCTTTTTTTTCAGAGCAGAAGCAACTTTTTTTCTGTTTGTCTCTCTAAGATTACTATTGTGAAACTTTGTTACATGGACAAAAATGTTTCTTTATACTTATCAATGAAATACTACAGTGTATCTATCAGAGATATAGAGTAAATACCTTTTAGTATAGAGCCGGTGTATTCTGCCCTTTCTGATGTTTTCCAGAAATGGCGTCGCTTTCTTCTAAAAAGTTAAGTATGACTTTGTTTGGATGTGCACCTTTATGCCCTAACCCCTCATTCACTACATATGGCTGCACTATATAGCACCCTACATGGTTCCCTTAATCTGTTGGTGATTCAGACACAAAGCTCACTTTTTTTGCGCTGTGGGACATTGCATGATAACCAGCTGTAACTATAGAAACCACAGCACACTTGAAGGTTGTTGCAAATATGATTCAAAGTCATTAGAAAACATTTTATTTCTTCACTTTATATTTATTTATTTTTTTACTATAATTACTCAATGAAATCTGAATAAAAATGTATGAACTATAGTGTTTTGTTCACTTTTAAAACCATTTTTTGTGTTATATCCGCCATTGTAAGCTGCTTCCCGCAATACATTGAGGATAATTTTGAGAGCACTACTTCTTCTCAAATTAAATTCAGACACCAACAATATATGCCCACTATATAGGGCACTTTGTAGGGCATAGGGTGCACATTTGGACACAGCCTGTGTTCTATTTTTCCTGTTTAAAAACCACGTCAATCTAGAGCTTTGCAGATCATTCAGACAGGAAATCAGTTGGTGACAACCTAAGTGATCAAGTATTTTTTATCAGTAAAATAGACGAGTCCACTTTAAACCACCTTTTACTCTGAAACATCAACCTCTCTTCAGTACCATTGACATCGACACCAAGCCAACATGTGAGAGAGGGTCTCACTTTATGACATTGTGCAAAAGGAATCATTTATATTCGAGGTGAAAAGTTGTGTTGCTTAGTAGCTTATAGTTTTGTCACCACTCATCCCTACTATGAAAAAGAACAAGTTACGTGAAACATATAAATATATATATATATATATATATATATATATATATATAATGTCTCTGTGTGTGGCCCTGTGATGGACTGGTGTCCCGTCCAGGGTGTACCCTGCCTCTCGCCCATTGGCTGCTGGGATAGGCTACAGCCCCCTCGCAAAAAAGAAGTGATCTGATTACAATACCTGGAATTTTGGTAATAAAATCTATTAAACATTTCCACAGTTTGAATTTTTTTTTTATTACTAAACAATCCTTATTTCTGCATTTATACTTGTAATGTTGCTAACGGGGGAGGTCTTCAATGGTTTGAAGCACTCCTCTTCCAGACCTAATGTGCACCCCTTCCATCCAGCCTCGCGAGGTACTCTCTTGTGATTTGTCCTTTGTGATTTAAGTATTTGTGAATTTCTGGATATTAGCAGTAGCCACCTATTTATCCATCCATTATCTGAACTGCTTATTCCAGTGAAGGGTAGCTGGAGCCTGTAGTAAACACTGTTTTACCAAAAAAAAAAAATAAAGAGCCACATTTATTTTGTTTGGCTTCCTCCTTCCACAGGCATATAAAGATTAAACCATTCTAGCCACTATTTTTGTATAAACACTGACATTTACCAGACAAAAGTCTGGTACTAAAGGAAAATAAAAGATAAAAAATAAAGGTCCAACATGATGCTGTAACCCTAAGCTTGAGTGTGAGAGCATATATCACCAGCTTCAGCTATACTGGCACCTACTGTGTGAGTATAATTCAGCAGTTTCTTCATAACTCTTGTAGAGTCTGACCTCTACACCCAGCACCCAACACTCCCCCCCTACTCTCTTTTTTTAACTTGACTTTTTCATTAAAGATGCTGTGCATGGCTTCCTTCATATTTTGAGGCCCTCCTACTGCAGTAAAATTACATGGATGCACTATATCAGTTTTTTTTTTTTTTTTATATTGGATGGGTGAACTGGCAGATGAAAGGAAGTAAAAAAAAAGTAAAGAGAGGACAAAATAATAGATCTCACTTGTTAACTTGTCCAGAGCCAAGTTATTCACATGAACTTTCCCAACGTTTACTTTCCATGCAAACACTCAGCTACTGTTGCTGGGTACCAAATGTTCCACCAGGGCAGCTGTGTGCTGAGCAGCTTGCTGAAAGGCTCCCCAAGGATAGTGGATGGTGAGTGGAAGTGTGCGACACACACAGTCTTTTTTGCTTCCAGCTTGTTTCTAGCCAGTTTGTGCATAGGAATCAGTAACCCTCCACATGCCAAAGCTGCTTTTTCACCCTGGGCTTCCAGTGAATTTCTTCCCCATCCCGTTCTCCTCCCATCCTATCCCTTCCTCTCACTCCGTCAGTCTTTGTTTAGATCCAGATGTTGGAATGTATTCTCGTCTCCATTATATCAGTGAATGAAATCTTTGAAGATTTGTATTTTTAACAGTATATCTGGGAAAAAACCATATAAATTAATTCAGTAGGCTACTAAAAACTCACCACATATCCTTTTTTTCCTCTAGTGCTTGTGGTTTCATTCCACCTTGTGTGGTCATGCCCATGAATCTTAATCTTGTGTCCAAACGGTTGCCATCAATTATCTGCCTGCGACTATTAACTCCTCCCCAGCTTCCCATTTTTTCCCTTAAAAAATAAAAAACTCCTTGTAATTGAATTGGCTCGTTTGTTAGCTGGTGGAATGATTGGTCTGACCCAGGGCTTTCCACAGGTATTACATACGAACAGATGCATGCATTCCTCATTCAGTTTATTGTAAATGCGCCTGTGAGTTTGCATACTCCTACTAAGTTACTTTTAAATGGTTTTTCTCTTTATTTTCATACAAGAAAATGTTTGGGACCAGAAAATCCATTATGCGGAAATGAGACAGGTTCCCTCTAAAGCATGGTCACTAAAAAATATTTTAGAAAAATATTTATACAACACTGAAAACATAGCAACAAACTGAAACACAACAGTCTGTGATGGACTGGTGACTTGCCCAGAGTGTATTCTGCCCTTTGCCTGCTAATTGCTGGGATAAACTCCAACTTAACTGCAACCCTGATTTGGATTAAATGGTAGATAAAAAAGAATCAGTGATTGAATGAAGTATTACAGTATGAACATAAATATTAAATATATGACTGTGAAATTGACTACCATTCTCACAACTTTAAAAACACTTCTCTTTTTCATGTTAGATTTTTTATTTGTTTATTGGAACTAATAACCCTAAAACACTTGTTTTACCATGCTAATTTTTGTGGATGTATTTAGTGAAATTTGTCAGTAATTTACCATATCAGCTTATTTTCTTTATTTGTTGTTGCCCCAAAAAATAAATAAATAAATAAATAAATAAAAGATGAGGGAAATCCAGATTTTTTTCTTAGCTCTTACCCGGATCAGCACCAATGTGTAGTGCAGTCAACAAATGCAAAGTCATAGGTGCAGAAAAAACTTCTGCCATTGTTTAAAATGTGTTAAAAAAGGGGAGGAAAAACATCACAGTGAAATTCATATTTTGCCTGGGACAAAATATATCTTCCAGAATAAGGAAAAGAAAGACTTAACATCAAATTGGCAGATTACCTGGAAGCTAAGCGCGCAGTTCCACAACAGTGAAGACAGTTCTGCTGCTCCAGCCCCAAAACAACTTTCAACCCGGTTGTAGTTGCCACTAATGAGCCTGGTGCTGATTCTTTGGTGGAGAAAATGCAGATTTGTCAACTGCAGTCTACTTTGCTCCAAAAGATCATCCATCAACAAACTCTTTTTCCTTGATTTTAAATCAGTTTGTAAATATATTTGCTAATAAAACAAATGATAAAGACGGTGTCCCATCTGTAGTCTTTATTGATGCTCGCAATGACATGTAATCAGGTACCGTCACACCATAAAATGCACTCCTTATAGATGCAGTAACTAAGGTGCTCAAGTAAGCACACAGTAGTGTCCATACATGGCAATGCAAACTAACTTTGTGTCTTTTTTTATTCTCAAAAGTAAACTAAATAATGTATCTAATTATTTTTTAATAACAGCGAATCTGTGATCTGGTTAATTAGGTGGTTCTATCCATCTTGATCTTCTCTCTCTCTTAGCCTTGTTAATAATTCAATAATGAGGCCAAATGTATGCAAATATATTGAGAAAAAGATTAACCTTGCAACATCTTTGTAAACTTATTTGTAACTTGCAATGTTGCTTTGACATTTCCACGTCAGTTTATCAATAATAATGATAACAGCAATCCATGCCAAGAGTGAATGTGTTATTCAACAAGCAAGCCCATCTTTTCTCTGCTCGTCTAATAGGGATGGGAGCTGTCATTCAGAGGACCACATGTTCCATACAACATACTATATTTAACATGTATGACGCTGTCAGCACAGGGAGATGATCCAGCACTCAATAAAACTGCTGGGACACACTGACAAGCAGGCATCTTGAATGTTTATGTGTGTGTGATACTGGCATGACAAGATGACACTGCAGGATATTTCTTGTTTAAGAACCTTATAATTCTTCTCTTGTGCTTCACAAGGTGTCTTTGTTTTCAGTTTTTAATGACATGTACAATTGACACAACAGGAACATTGGATATACTGTACTTGATGCATGTCCTGCTGAACTGCTGCATGTTTATATTTAAAGCAACATTTGTTATTTAGCCCACAAACTGCTTGTTCAAACTTAAAAAAAAAAAAGCAGGACTCAGAAAAAGAAAATATATAAGACTCTGTGTAATTCATCTGACCTAAACAATAAAGACATTATAGTTGCCTAGCTGCAGCTGTAGGATGATCAAATTCAGTTGCAGAATGAGCTGAATGTGGTTTCTTTCTCACATGTATGCCACATTTCTACTCGGTTGCAAGTCAAAGTTAAAATACGCATTTGTTTTTACTAATATTAAGTCAATACTGATTTTTTTTTTTTTCCCCCCTGAGAATAACTACTTTGACAGTGATATCCTGTGATTGAATGCAAACACCATAACAAAACTCTACATTTCTTTTAGTTGGTTGGGCAATACAAGCATGTTTTGCAGTTTATGATGCTATCATCTGTTAGCATGGTAAATGGTAAATGGACTCATACTTATACAGTCACATTCACCCATTCACACACACACTCACACCCCGATAGGCACATTCGGGGGGCTGGTTGGGGTTCAGTGTCTTGCCCAAGGACACTTCAGCATTTAGTCAGGGGAAGCCTGAAAGACAACTGCTCTTCAACCTGAGCTACAGCTGGGCCCTGAAATGATAATGTGGCATATGTAATAGTCCTGGCATGTGCTAGGCATATATAGGCATCTTTGTAAAGTTAGTGTAGTAGTACTTTTGTGCACTGGACTTTCACAGTAAGAAGTGAGAGAAAACAAGTGTCTGATTATATTCTAACAGAGAGCTCAGTAGTAAGTGTCGTGTGCTGTTTGTGCATCTCAGATTTATGGGTTAATGGGCTTGTTTTTATTGCACCACGCAGGCTAAGACAAAGTGATAGTGATTCGGCTGTCCTTGTCACCTTGCATTTCTTTTAATTTACAGCAGGACCACCCTTTACATCACACCCTTGATCAATAATAATTTGTTTTAAGGCTTAGCGGATGAATCTAAATAACCAGGCATTGTCGCTTAAAAAGATATAAGCTAAAACACAGACATGCCAAGCAGTAAGCTGGGATTTAGATAGTGAGATCAGGGCTGCTTTTAAACTAAGTTTTTTTTATAAGAGAAGAGAGAAAATACAACTTATAGTACAAAATCTGACTCAGCAGTAAATAACTAAGAGCTGTAGCAAAGCAAAGTTCAGTGCTTTGATAATGTTATTATGTTAGTTATTTAAAGATGGTTTCCACAAACAAAAGTCTGGTTCAATCAACATTTGTCATTTATAAACTGACTAAAAAAAAAAAAAAATTTCTGTTATTTTTCAATTTAACACATTATCTCTTTTACACAAAATCTTTCTCATCTCCATAAAGAAATCTGGTTAAACACAAGAAGTAAACCCTCTACTATTGCCGAGGTGGCACTTCTGTGGCTGTCAAAGCAGATAAGATTACGGTATTTTTTGGAAGTTCTTATAGCAATCCTTAGCTGTTTAAACAGGAGCAAAAGTTGTTGATGATGTTTTTCAAACAATGGCAGGTGAAAAGGTGTCAAACACTAAAAATATGTATTTATCTGGCCATTTAACTAAATGAGACATTGGGTAATGTATTATGATAGTTTTTTATTAATGGAGACCAGGAGCTGTGGTGTTAGTCATTTTAACTACATTCACACACCAAGTCTTAAAGCTTAGTTCTGACCATTTTTGCTAATGACAGATTCATTACTGATCACCTCTGGTGTTTGTGTGTGGTTCAACAGATAAAAAGTCCTATCTGGAACCATAGACGTAACCTTAAGAGTCAATTGTAGTCTCATGGTCAAACCCTATAACCCGCTGCTACTTTGTCTTCTGTTAAGTGGTAAATACTTTTTTTTTAATGTAGTAAGCGACAGTTCTGTCCCAGTATATTGTCTTTAGGGTGGGTCCCCAATTTCAATTTTAAATCCTGATTAGTTGTCTTAACTTTATGTGAATTATTACTATTATTATTACATTACACTAATGTGAATTATATTTTATATTAGTATTAGTTTGTGGGGTCTATATTATGTCAATAACCCCATTCCTTCAGCCTGTGGTTTATTTTTTATCTGCATTTAGTCAATGAGCAACAGAAGGTAAAAGATACAGCATTAGCGTGCACACCATTATGTTGAAGGTTAACTAACACGTTAAAGTAGTAATGTGCCCTTCATTTATTATTTTTATTGTAGTTTTGCCAGGAACAATATAATGCTTTGTCCCAAACAGTAAGTTGTGCTTCTTTAGCTCTACCAGCATGCATCCCCAAATTCAAACTGCATGTAAATGTTGAAGTGACAAAGAATGGAAAAAATGAGTTTTAGTCCACTGCATGCTGTGTCCATTCTAGGTTACTAGAAACCCGAAGCTGCATTGTGAAAGGATAGATGACAAACCTAGGACCTGCATGTGCTTTGTCTGTTCACTTTGTGCACACAATTTACATTTATTTCATATTTATTTATTTTCAAGAGGTTCATAAACCAACCAGCAACAGATAGGCCTTTTCTAACTGTGCGTCTCATCCATCTCAACTGTGCTCGGTATTAGCAGGACATTCAGGTCTGTTAGCGTCCTCTTTTAAATCAATGCCTAAACCTGTGGCACGTTATTTTAATTATATGACCTAAATACAATTTGGATGCTAATGACTTTAATCCTGCTGATAGAAACATGTATATGACTATCAATTTCATAATTAAAATGTCTATCTAGAAGAGAACACAAGATTATTTAGTCACTTACGTAAAATATTCAATCCATTTTTATGCTTGGCCTCTTTTGTGGCATATTTTAATTAGCTATTATGTAGATATGGGGAACCATGTACACAGAGGACACGGCAGAGCAGACTGGTGAAAATGATAAATTTTCACAACAGGGTCTATCTGCATAAACACCACCGTCCATTGAACTCACTTCTACTTGTTTTATACTATTTCTAATTGTTTGTATCGGTGGCAGGCAGATGCATCTTTGTTAAAATGTGTACACTAAACAAGCCCTCAGTTATTCATTAATTGTGCTCTGGTGGGCTGTTGTGTAATTGTTTCTATCACCCCTCTGGAAGTAGCTGGCCAAAGGAGCTTAGTATTAATTTTCTCCGGCCATGGCCAGAGGATTAGATGTGCTTTCTCTCCTGGCAAGGCTGTTTGCCAGCTACACTTATCTGCAGCAACTTACAAGGCTTATTAAACATTATCATGCAATTATCTTTGGTGGTCTAACTTTTGTGCTGGTTGACAAGATCCAATGATTCCCTGTTAAGACTTTTCAGAAGAAATGACATGAATATCAAAGTGTAAAGCACACAAATTAAAAATGCCTTGTCTTTAAAAT
The DNA here is from genome assembly GCA_037177335.1 of Kiunga ballochi. Classification (NCBI taxonomy): domain Eukaryota; kingdom Metazoa; phylum Chordata; class Actinopteri; order Atheriniformes; family Pseudomugilidae; genus Kiunga; species Kiunga ballochi. Next base: position 15,818,856 of record JBAMIG010000013.1, on the reverse strand, counting down.
TGGCTCAACAAAATTGGATGTTTAATTAAAATCTCTGATTTTTAAAATCTCTGCATTGTTTGTGACACAAAGGTGCAAGTAGCCCTGGTTAATGCTAGTAGACACGCCAGTGGCCCCACTTCCAGAAATTATTTCATTAACACATAAAACATAACAAAATTTACCTTATATGAAATAAACTTTCAATACAGTGTATGTCTCATTTAGTAGGTGCATACTTTAAAAAATATTCAGATACATTTTTATCCTCTACTTTCCTGTGGCTTCTTCCTATTCTGACAAAAAAAAAGAAAGAAAATCCTGAAGAATAATGGAATATTGCACATCATTGTCTTTGTAATATTTCTGTACATGCACAAAAAGAAAATAAACTAGAGGGGAAAAAAGGTGATTGTGTTGAAAAAAGAAAGAAATGATATTGGTACCATGATTTAAGATGAGATGATGATGAGATATACCTTTTATTATCACTTTTTATTATCATTAAAGCCCAATCCAAACAGAATCAGGGAGACTGGGGCGGTGCCGTAAACCCGGGTACCCTTATTATTTATTCTTTTACTCTAGACTAAACATGGAGAAACAGCATTCAGCTGTTAATAAGTGGAACAAACTGCCAGTAGAGATAAAACTTTCACCAACAGTAGAAACATTTAAATACAGATTGAAAACATGTTTTTTGTAATGCACCTTTAAATTATATCTTCACTGTAACTTTATCTGATCTTGCTTTCAATGATTTTATTTAAATTTATGATTTAATTGTAATTTTAGCTGTTTTTATTTATCTTTACATCTGTAATGCTTTTGATGCTTTTTTGTACAGCACTTTGAGTTATTCTGTATATAAAATGGGCAATACAAATAAAGTTACCTTGCATATTTAAAAAAATATGAGTTTTACTAAGAAAAACAAATTTATTTAGAATTTTTCAAAAAAATATATGAAAACTGAAACATTTTAAAAATCAAATTAATTTAGTATTTTTTAAAAAAAATATATGAAAACTGAAACATTTTAAGCACTTTTATTTTGGTTATTTAACAACAGAATGTCATGGTGACAAACCCTCTCAGACATAACTATATGTGAGCAAAGGAAGAACTGTCTGTAACAAACTGTTTGAAAAAAAAAAAAGAATAGGGAAGCCATCTACCCATTTCCTATCGCTTTGACACTAACGGGGTCGCGGGAATAGGAAAGCAATTTTTAAAAAATATTTTCTCAATATAAAATTAAGAAGCGGTCCAACCA
>JBAMIG010000013.1:15798653-15808828 GCA_037177335.1 Kiunga ballochi | reverse complement strand
CTTTTTCACAATATTCTAATTTTCTGAGACAGTCCTGTATATTAATGGAGAGGACACAAAGATATTGTACCACTATCGCAGGATTTTCCCCACGATAAGGGTGACAAGAAATTGTGTTGCATATTTTACATGCATCAAGCCGAGAATGGAAAGCTTCTCCAACAGAAATGGTGGTGTGTAACTGTGGGTGTGGCGTTTGATTATGTGGCAACGCTGTCATGTTGCTTTCCCATTTAGATTGTATCTCCTCGGGGGGAAACACTTGTTCGTGCATCTGCAGTGTACAGTCACGGCATGGCAACCTCAATCTCATCAAAGGGATGGTCAAAGAGAACGACAAAGCAAAATAGGGGAATCGTAGCGAGTGTGGGACTGTGTCTGTGGGGTTTTCAACTCCACCGTTCTCGTGTGTGCTGATGCATACACTACTTTATGGTGTAGTCTTAGAAAATTCCTGTAAGTGTGTGAACAATGAAAGTTTAATGAAACCAACTAGTAGCATATGATTGCAATACGTCATGTGATGTTTCCATCCTTTCTGTAACGCTTTGATGAGCAAGCTTCTCCATTCTTGAGTCAGCCTCATAGAGTTCAGGTGAAAAGTACAAAAGTATTGACCTTTCTGCCCGAATGCTGTCAGAATTGATAATCATGGAATTAAGTGAATTAGAGGCTGGCAAGGGCATTTAAAGCGGGTGAAGGATGGATATGTGAAAGAGACTGTAATGAAGTCAATGGTGCGAAAGTAATGCCCCCATCACCTGGTACCGACAGCCCCCGTGCCACACACACACACACACACCAGTGGACTCCTCCCTTTCTGCTGCAATACCTCTGGGTACTGTGGCAGAAGATATTGAAGAGAAAAAAAATGTGGCACATCTTTTTCAAGGACGATTAGGCATTTTTCTCCTTTGGTATCCTTATTTACAGAATCCCACAGACTCCACTGAGAGGGGTCAGGAGCAAAATTGTGCAGGCTAACTTTTCATATCAAAAACCTAATCTGAAAGGAAATGTCTGGCATTTAACTCCTGTTTCCAGTACAGAGAAACAGATCACCCCGACTTCACATCTTGTTTTGAGCACACATTAAAGCTCCTATGATGGCAGGTGCCTCTAACCACCATATGCTAATTGATGATGACACTCAATGGAAAACCACAGGAAACCTCATAGAGCAGCTCTGCAACATGCTGAGTTATGTGAGTGGTGTTTGTAGACTACATTTCCTCTCCTGGTCATGTAAGACTAGCCATTTACTGGATGGACGGTTTTTCTGAGTGTTTTTAGGGCAGGCAGCTATTAATGATTAAGACATAGTTTAGGCAGTTCTTGGGTGAATAATGGGACTCATAAAAGGTATTTTTTAGGCTCTTTTTTGTTCTTTGAAAAACTGTTACAAAAAAAGAAAAGAACCCGGTGAGAATGGTAAACAATTTAACCATGAAGGAAAAATAAGGAAATAAGATGAAAGGACAAGACTTGAATCACGGCACTTCTGAGGCTAGTGCTGTTGTATTTCACTGACAAATGTCCAAATAGCTCAGAATAACTGCGAGTAATGCATTCATGACTTGTTTATGTGTTTTTATTCTGTCTAAAGCTCCATTAGAGATGAATAAACTGAAAAGTACAAAAAATGGTGAGACTTTTCCATAGCTAAAATTATGACATGATACTTTATCAACTAGAATGCCCTACAGCAACAAAGCTCTTCAGCTGTCTTCTCAAAATAAGTAGGCATAATGCTGACAGCCAGGATGGAAAGAAAATGCGAGAAATGAGAGACCCCACTTCCACCCACTCGCCTCCTCAGTCTGCGTAGCCCACTACCGAACAAAATGCATTGCAAACTACTTCTTCTCCTTTCCGTCGGGTGAAAATTTACATCATCATGACATTTTTCTGACATCTCCAGCTAACTTTATTCTACTATTCATCTAACCGCTGACGAAGAAGGCAAAGGGCACTTGTCAGCACAAGTGTGGCAAAGACATTTCCCCAGAGTTAAGAGAGAATTACCCTACTCAGTTAATCAGATGCACTCTGCAGATTACACTATGGACTGTCTTCTTGATGATTTAGAAGAATGAAGTCAAAAATATGCAATGAGTATCAAACAGCCTGCCAGATCCCCAATCTGCTGAAGAGGTGGCTGTTACTGAATCCTCAGTGTCTCTGCAAAAGATCAAGCTATAAGCCTCCTAAGCAGCTGGAAATGATTTCCAACATTGGCCACAATTAACTTTTGCTTGGTTGTTATTTTGAGGAGTAAAACTTTCATTGGCGGTTCAGTTGTTTCTCTGTGGTCAAGCTGACCTAGGTCACACTGTCAGACAGTCTCAACAAGTTTAGTTTTATCAGATAAAAATATAGCTCAAAGAAGTATTACCCTTGGACTTTAGTCTCAACCCAAAACTTCTCAGTTATCTTTGGGAATGCTTTATCTAACAATCACTTGAAAGCATTGCTTTGGTTCTTTGAAAGTTTGAAAAATAACCATCTGCAGCCACCACAAGCAATGATTTCTGGAGAAATAGTCTTCAAAGGTGGGCAGACCTCCTGTAAAGATGCCTTCTGCCTCAAACTTATTTTTGACTATATTTAATCAACACACAATCAACTAGTCCTAAGGGGGTGTTGGGCAGGGGTACAAAAGAGTTTAAAGGAAATCGAGAGGGCGGTGGTGGTTGAATTAGCCTTCATTCTGCAGGAGCTGAGTGGCTGTTTCTTTCTTTTTCTCCAAAACTCCCAACACTGCTCTTTTCTACCTCTAATTAGATAAGTCTGTAACCTTACTGTTTTTGCACCGCTTTGGCTTTTCTTTGTCTAGATGCCTTGATCCTATGTACCACTGCGAATGGGACATCAACGCACCACAGAGAAGTTTTATCCAAGTTCTCTTCAGAAAAATCCTACATTAACAGGATGTGAGCTAACACAGGGTAAGAAGTGGGCACTTTGAAAAGTGCAGACAGGATGGTGTTAAAAGTATTGAAATAAATAATGTTTGATGAAATACTATTGTGACCAAGCTCTTTTTAGGACTGTGTAAAAGCTGTGAGTAGAGGGAAAATCTGTCAATGAACCCCCATTTGGATGTTCTTTTGTGATGCCTCTGAAGGCCTTCCCCTACATCTCTGACTGATGCAGTTTCAAGTCTAAAGCCAGTATGCATATGATCACTGTTCTTCTCACCAAACTAACACACCAAATTGTGTCTTACATTCATTTCAGATCACTACATATTTTATCAAAGGCATCTAGTACGTTTCCACTGTGACAGGGAGATCACATCTCATGCATAAAAGGGTGTGTGAAAGCATCATGATGGTTAGAAATGTGTGACACCATGTTTAATTTAAAGTCAAATTGAGTCTTAGATTAATAACAATACAACTTTCACCAAAGTTTTGTGATAAAGACAAAATGTGACAGATAATATAAATGTGCTTTTAGTGTGCCACTTTGTTTAATTTATTTCCAGATCAGTGACCGACCGGTCAGATGCAACTGCTCTTGAATGATCTCAAACAGCAAACAGGGCAACTTTTATGTTTTCGCTTTTCAATTCATATCAACTACAAACTTCTCATTTGTATGCCTATTACAAAGGTCATGGCTGTGTAAAATTGTTGTGCAGGCAGTATCAATGCCAAAGCAGCGCCACAGCAGAAAGGTCAGTAGTGTGTAAACAGAACAGTAGCCCCAGCTTAGTAGTTCAAAAGTACATGTGAGGCACACACATACAGGTTTAGTCCTGAACTTCATATCCCACAGCATAAAAAAAACACCATATCCTCAGCAAATCATTTGGCATGCTTGATGAAATGCAGCTGAAAGACTGTTCAGACTGTTTTGGTTCAATCACACAGCCCAACAAAGATCATCAGTTAATACAGAAATAATTAAATGATTTAAAATTGAATTTTCTATTTCTTTGTGTGTGTTTGTTTTAATCACAAATTACAGTGTGAACAAGAAACACTATTTAGAGAGACTTAGCTCATTATTTAAATGTTTCTCTATTGGGAAAATGCAAAACTGAATTCTCTGAGGCATAATTGCATTGTCTCCCTTAGTTGATATGTCTTTAATAGGTTACTCCTGCTGTTACAGCTGTTACTCTCTTCATCACATCAGTATTAAACTGTTTTAGCACATATTTGCCTTTAATGTGCTCATTCAAATGTGACATTTTTATGCATCTATTTCCCTTTGATGATTTTGCCATGAAATAAAAACAGTTTAAGGCTCTCACACATCAAACCAACATGAAGAGCCAGTAGTGATGAAAGGATCCCCTACTGTGGCTCCTTACATCATCAGCATCTGAGCATGCAAAGAAAACATGAACACACTGTAAAAGTGATTTCAGACTTCTAGCCAAGACAAGCAGTTTTGTGGCTTTGTAAGAGGATAGGCTGACAGAGCAAAGTATATTTCAAACAATAAGGAAAAATAGAAGTTGGCATACATTAATAAAATTGAAATTGTCACATGTAGTTTATTCATTTTTTACTAATGCAATACACAATGTACATTTTCAATCATGATTGCCAGATAGTATTTGTTTATTCACTCAATATTATGAAAAGTATCGTGTTTTTTAAGAAATTAAAATGAGAAGAATAAATGAGAAGAGTGTAAAAAAAAGACAAAAGGTAACCTTTTGCCTTTGTGCATTCACTGCTGCCTGTTATCTATTGCATCATTGATCAGCAAATCCAAATGAGCTCTTGTACGGTCTAATCCAGAGCCAAAAAAAAGACAAACTGAGTGCTACATTGTTGAATGTGCCTTAAAAAGGCAAGAAAAACGTATAGTCACTGACCCTTTTTACAAATGCTGGATGACGGATTGGTAATCTTTTTTTACAAAAGTATCTTAAGTCTATCAAAGTATAGTAATGGATCCTTGATTTCCTCAGTTCAGAAAAGTATTTATATAAAATTCCGGCAAAATATAACTTCTAAACCGTCTTCAGTTCTATTGTTGTATGCAGTATACCTCGGCAAGCTGAAGGTGTTTGGGTCAATGGTCACTAAGAACCATAGCTCGAGTTTCACATGACTCAAAACTTTACAAAAAAAAAAAGAGAGAGAGAGTTCAAATACTCAAAAATGTTTATTCTAAAATAAATGGCACCAATGAAAAAAAACAGATAAGTAGCTTTAAAATTCATACTAAGAGCTGCTCATCTGTCAGTTTGCTCGTGTATTTTCAAAATCCACTTTTGCCATTAAACCATTTTAGAGTGTTTAGAGTAAAGTGCTCCTCACCAGTTCACCGGCAGACTTAAATTAGTCAATTCCCCATCTGCCATTGCTCTTCCTCTCACTCCTATCTCTCATCCATTCACTGTAAGCAGGGCTGATGAGATTGTGGGTGAAAGGGCCTGCCAGTGGCCACTGATCCCATTACTAAACCTGTTTTCCCAGTGCTAAGGTCAACTAGCTGTAGCAAGAGGTGCAATGAAGGGAGAGGTAAAGTGTGTATGTTTTTGTGAGTGTATTCAAAGACATACACAAACTGGTGTTGGCAAGTGTGGAGTATAGGGGTGTGTGTGTCCCAAAGATTAATGGACTGTTGAAGTCCACCTTTGGTCGAGGCTAACATTTGAAAGCAAACCGCATATTACTGCTGACGCTCTCCTGGCCAAAATAACAACCCCTGTCTGTCAAGATACAGTTTTCTCATTCAGGTGATGGACTCTGCTGACCTTCTTCTGATGGAGTTTGGAGAGTGTGTGAGATGGAGAATCCCAGCAATGAAAGTATAGATACAAACAAAGAAATATTGATCAGCAGACAGAAAGACAAACAGCTATAAAGAGCTTAAAAACAGTGACAAGTAAGACTAAAAGAAGAAGAGAAAAACAGAAGCATGTTGACATAATCCAAACCTATTATTTGTCTGCTGAATGTTTCTAAAGAATTACAAATCTATCACTGCAAGGCAATGCTTGGAGTAAAACTCACTGAGATATAATGGACTGCCTATGGTAATAGAGATAAAGGCACAAACAATGTTCTGTTAGAGTCATATATATCCCTTCCAGCCTTCACTTCTCCTGTCTGGTTGGGACTCCAAAATAAAACATAAGGCCTAGTCTTTTTCTACGCCTCAAGGATACAAAACTGTCTCCATCGCTGTGGCAATCAATGGTTTTTAGTCAACATTCACTTTGGAAAGTGCTGAGTTGTCATGCAGCACAACAAATATCTAACAATGGTGCTGGTAATGCCGGATGTCAAGACAAAGAATGAAGACAAAAAAATGAGGAGTTATAAAAGGAAGTATTTCTTCAAGTATTAAGGATATGTAATATACTTAGAGTTACTTGAAAGACATATCTGTCTTTAATGGACAGTCCATATATGTTAAACAAGCACGCACACATGCACACACACACACACACACACAAAAAAAACCTACTTAAATCAACTCTACTTTTGACCAAATATGTTTCCAACTCAATTCTCCTACTTCTGCCGCCCTCTCCTCCATATGAGGAAGGCTTTTGAAGATGAAAAACTTATTTTTTTGTATTTGCAATTAGATTTTCTCCATCTTACAGTTCTCTCTGGTCCAGTCCAACAAGCAATCGCATATATGCACAAATAGTTGTGCAAGGTACACTGAGTAAAGGCTGTCTTTAGGCGTTGTGGTTGGCTCCCCTGCTAGAGACCAGGCTGTCGGGCTAGACCCTGCCAGAGCACCTGGCACACTAGAATCTGCTTTCACTAAAAAAAAAGGGTAAAATAAAATGTTAAGAGATCATTAAAAAAAGAAGAAAAAACAATATCAGTAATTCAACAAAACATGTTGCCATCTTTAGTTTGTTACATGTGTGTGCTTCTTTTCTAAATCAAACAATCTTTGTTGTTTTTTTTTTTTGTTTTTCCTTTCCTTTACTCTCTTTTTCTTTCCTTTATTCTTTCCCTATTCAGCAGAGACTAATGGAAATACAAATCAACAACAAATATGATATACTGGAGGGGAAATAGTAGCTACATTCTCCTCATCAAAACCATTTTGTCACGGCATAATCAGCGTTATCACTAAAGATTAGCAACGCTGAGAAAGTCAACGGTAAGCAATTGCTTCGGCACTCTGTCCACAAATGAACAAGCCCATGGACATATAAAGCGGACGTGGGGAAAAATGCAACAATTTATGCAACATTACTAAACCTTTAAAAAAAAACAAATAAACAAACAAAAAAAAAAGACAGCAGAACTCTTTGATACATTGTGTGTTTCTTATTATCATTTTCAGCCCCAGGCAAACAACAAGAATTTGCCTTCAAAAATAGTCCATTCCCTCAGACTGGAGAGTGAAATGCACAACATCTCACCCCTACCACTTCTCATCATGATGTGTGTATATGCATGTTAATGTGAATCAGTGTGTATGTGTGAGTAAATGTGTATTACAGTCTTTGCTTATAGTGAATCAGATTCTGCGTCTTCATATGGTAATAATTTACAACTGGGTATCCATATGCATGTTAGTGCATGCATTTGCATATTACTATGTTTATGCAAGTAATGTGCTATGTAAAACTAAATTGCACAGAAAAGCAGGAGAAATTTAACTTGCTTATTCAGATAATTGTGTATTTGTTGATTTCTTTAGGGTAGCCAACTAAACTAGGCCTGGTTTTTTTAAACATTCCATATGAGAGGTATTGATTTTGCTTAGGCAATTTTGAGACTGTAAAACTCTGGAATCAAAAGCCAGAGTCCAAATGGGACATTTAGACCTTTACAGCCAAAAACCACAAAGTAACAAACAATCTACAGAGGGTGCAGACTGTAATGATAAATAAACAGCATTCTCTGACTGCAAGATGAGAATAGAGAGGTTTGCCATTCGAAGTGTGAGGAGTCAATAGAAGACACTGAGCTCAGCCTGTAGCTGGGGAAGGTCAACCCATTTAAAAAGTAAGAACTTGTCAAGATGAGTGACATATTTTAAGTTGAGGAGGAAATGGTCAAGTGACTACATTTAGATAGCGCTTGTCTCCTCTTGTTGACCACTGAGAGTGCTTTTAGGCTACAAGTCACATTACAACACAAACACACACATGCACTCACAAAATGCTTTTAATCCACACAGTTGTTAATGGAGTGCTTTTCTTAATCACACACACATATCCACATGATTACAGCAGAGGCCATTTAGGATTCTCACGCAACAACACTTCTGTATGCAGAGTGGGGAAGTAGAAACCAGGCGCACCATTCTTCAGATTGTAGAACAATCGCTTTAATTCTTGATCTACAAATGTCACATTGATTGGGGGGGTATCCTACAATAAACATCTATAAACATCTACATTCATCCAACCACAAAACATTTTGAAAACATGAGCAAACAGACTGGAAGAAAGTAAAACCTATTTGCCCAGTCATTCACCAGGTGAATGTAGAAATAAGTTACTTTACTAAAGATCATACATGAGATATTCTTTTCCACTTTAGAATAATATATATATATATATATATATATATATATATAGTGGAAAAAAATGTGTTAGTGCAAAGTAATCCCACACAACAGGGAGCATAACTTATATAAGTTGAATGAGAAACAAAGAGCCTTGGATGTAGCTATATGTCTTAAATGTAAAAATAGTTATGTAATGAGCATACCCATGAGAAGGTTGATATTTTGTTTTTCCCATTTGAAGTAGGATGGGTTAACAGGTGGAGATGAGGTCACACACAGTCTGTAGTCCAATGATGGAACATGTTCTGCTTCATGGCTCTAGCGTTTAGAGTGAGACAGAGAGAGAGACATGGAAACCTCCAGGAACTGGCAGCTAAGAGGAATGCTCTCATTCACAAGGCACTCAAACACTCATACAAGCATAATAAAAAAAGGTTAAGAAAAAAATAACTGTTCTCTGACTAAATCTTTTTTTTAAAATCTGCCTTTTTATAGCTAACAATTAGAATATTATGAGACACTTACATATTTACAGGTTTTGACCCTCCTGTGTCAAATCTAAACTTTTTAAAATGTTATTATATTTTTTTCACCCAATGCATCAATGTTTATTTGAGTGAGGGTGGAAGCCAAACGGAGATACAGCAATTGACAAAACCACATCGTGGGTCTTAAATGAGTGTTTATGTGGGCACGCCGGGTATATTTACAACTGTTAACAAACAGCCGCAGGGGAGAGAGGAATGACAGAGGGAAAAGAGTGGGAGGGAGTGAAGAAATAAACTTTATGGAAATGGTGGACCAGCGGAGACCCCCGACTACAAACTGCATAATGCAACAAAAGAAAGGGATGATGTTTGTGTCAGAGTACTTTCTAATATTCATACGTTACATTTTCCAACTTAATTGGAATCTGTCAGGGCGCATTGGCCATGAGTGGCATCACAGCAGCAGCTGGGTTATTTCCCCCACTGTTGATAGGATGCAATAAAAAGCAGAGGAGAAAAAAAAGGATTGCAGAGCACTGAATGAACTGCAATTCAGAGTCAATGGGAATCAAAAACGCATTACGGAAAGCATGGCATGAGTAAATGTGTAAAGAGGAGAGCTTAAGGCACATACTTCCACCTATTCAAGCACTTCTACAATCCCCTGACGGAGTTCGTTTCTCTCATTTAATCTAGCCAGACCTATTCCTTTGAAATTACACACAGAAACATGTACATGAATATGTCTCATTGGACAGAAGAGATACGGTTTTGTTTTGTTTTCTAACTATAAACACAGAAATAAACTATTTGATTTAACTTTTAGGATGTTTCAGAATCAGGAAGCCTATAATATAATCAATAATATATTACAGGTCATTAATGGCAAAAAGTGAAAACATCAAGTGCTCAAGTTTGTACCAATGTCATAATCTTCAACTCACAAACACTAAAACCGAGACTATTAGACTACAAAACTATTAAACATAAGATAAACCTCAAACTTCCAGTTAGCAGAAGTTTCATCTATTCTGGTGGTGCTGAAATTGTTCCACTTGACCAGAAAGGCAAAAAACTAAAAAACTAGAAACTTTCCCCAAACACAACACAGTTCACTGTAAAATGACTACTTTTGTACTTTATATCTATATATATATATATATATATATATATATATATATACACACATACACGTTGCAGCAGTTATGTATGTTGTCATTGTGATTT
>JBAMIG010000013.1:15760911-15773258 GCA_037177335.1 Kiunga ballochi | reverse complement strand
GACTTGACTCGGGACTTGAGAAGAGATACTTGAGACTTACTTGTGACTTGCAAAACAATGACTTTGTCCCACCTCTGTGCAATAGCACTAACAGCTTAGACTAATGACCAACTTGTTCTTCCCCACTGCAGTGTGTTGCAGTGTGTAACTGAGAGGATTCTGGGAGGGAAAAGTTTTCCACCTTAAAAACTGCTTTGAGGCAAAGGTGCTGCTAGAATCTAATTCACTTCCAGTTTTGCTGACCTGCTGTCTGTCCATCAATAATTTTTGCCTGTGTATTCACAACCTACCCACTCTCTGCCCCTGATTTTTTTCCTAACATTCTGTGGGCTCTTAAGTTTTTTTTTATTGTGCAGTAAATAGATGAGAAAGTGGGTCAGTGAAGGCATCGTAGCTAAATTTGTTCTGCATTTAGGGGCTGCTGCTGCCAACTGAACTAACCATTGTGCCTATATGAGTATTCAGCTATAATAAAATAAGTTATTTTCCTATTCTTTCAATTGTTTTATCTATTTATCTATGTTTTGGCTTTTGATGTCAATTATTTCTGACTTTGTGGGTGAATATTTAGACAGAAGCAGCTGCTAAACATCCCTGCTTTTTGAAGCTACAGCTAGCTTCAGAATCCTCCCCACTTTCCCCAGCACTGTGAAATTGACACAGGATTCAGCTTTAAGTTAAAGAGTGGTATGGTGTTTATTGCTAAACTTGTAACTAAACATTCACTGCAAAAACAGTTTGTCTTCAGTCAGCTCAGATGCAGCACTCTGACCTGCACCGTGTGTTAGACCAGCTGTTTGTCTCTTTCACTCGTAGCTAGAAAGACCACACACAATTTACTTTTTTTAAGCCCTTAAATTTGTTAGTTGTTCAGACTAATTGATTAGTTAAGTAGTTATGAACATACTTATTTACAAAATGCCTTAAGAAGGGTATATACCTTAGTTGATACCATCCTCACCGCTTATGTAGAATAAGCATTAAATATTAAATTCCCATGTCACAAACTACTAGATCCTTGATGCTTGATTTGTTGGGTTAATGTAGAAGACATGCAATAAATTAAAATAAAAAACAAGACACAAGGACACCTTTAAAAACTAAAAACAAATAAAAAACTAAACCAAAAAAGGATTCACAAGGCCTAATTCTGTGTTAGAGGTCTGCAAGCACTCAATAAAATAAATACAGTAGAGTAAATTATTATTCACTATTTACTAATGCTGAAATAATCTACAGAGGATGAAAAAGTGACTGGGGTTTTTAAACTTCTTTCAGTAACAATTAAAACATGTTGATTAACTACAATCAGAGGACTGGTGATGATAAACAATAATATAAAATGCTAATGAAACAATGATAATCCATATTTGAATGAGATTGTGTACTAGAGCTATTTCTAAACAAATAAAAATCTCAAGAGCATCAGTTCAAACAAATCAAAAGAAATTTGAATGACTGGGAGTTATTAGTTATTATACAAAATATTTTAGTAAAAACAATTTTGTTACTCAAAAAATTCCAGAAAAAGGGTTAAGGTCAATTTGGGATCCTCAAAATAAGCTTGGCTATGAGCCAGGAAACAAACCACAGTTTAGCAGGTTTTTATTAGCAAATGAAAGCAAACTTAATTTATTGTATCTAATTCATTCAAGGTTAATCAATATTTCCAAACACAGGTGTCAAACTATAAACCCAAGTCTTCCTGCCCATGAAAAATTACTGTTCCAAGCAGTGAAAAACCATTTTACTACAGCATTAATGTTTGTGTTAAATTAATGTAAATTTTTGATTGGCAAAAGTAGATATCAAAAGATGAATTTGCCCTCTACAAATGAGCTATAATATATATATTTTTTTCTTTCTTATAAAAACTTGCCCTTTACATATAATCAGAAAGTGAATTGAGAAGCATCCTGCTAGAGCTCTACAGACCTCTCACTTATGTTCTAAATAAATTTGAACAAAAAAAACATCCATGCTGGAAGGGCCACTTCAAGCCTGAAAAGTCTTCAGTTGACAGTTGAATTTTCTATATTAATGCTGGTGGTTCGTCCATAAGCATAGTCATCTGGTAAACAAGAATTAAAAAGATATAGCATTGTAAACCAAGTTAAAGTGGAAGAAAATGGCATCTGCATGGACAGTTAGTCTGACAAAGAACACTTGTACCTGAGGACAGTGTAACAACAATGGTTTATAACTGAGGGAACAGAAAAGAAAAGAAAAGAAAAACTGTAAAGGTTCAGCAGCAGGAGAATAAGCGCTTCGGTAAATCCAGGCACTGGAGACAGGGAGGTGACAAAACGTATAAGGTATGTGATGGTTGGTCATAGTTTGCAGCGGTCTGATGTATAGAATTGCAAAAAGAGTGATGTTCAAAATGGATCCAGATCTAATAAACCTGTTGAAGGGATGCCCCCCACGAGACCACTATAAACAATAATTCCACTATACCAGAGCTGCCCTTTTCCTGTGCAAATGGCAAATCAATCCAGCCTTTAAATCTTCAGCCCTTCTTCAGCCTCACCTGTACTTTCACTTGTGACTGCTTCACTTACTAAGCCTCCCTCCAGCACCAGGCTGTTTTCTGTCAAATAAGATATTGCAATGTTTTAGTTCATTAAAGGAAACACATGAGCAAGGTCTTGCTGGAATGCACTGCCTGTCATCTATAGTAATATATCTAAATGTCTTTGTCCTTGTGGAGGCATGCTGAACTGAAACAAAAGCAGCCTTGTTTCTCCATAGCAAAGAGCGTTATCGATCATGACGATGAAGCTGGGATGGCTGTGAAATGCTAGCTAGCACTGCCTGTGTGTTTACAGTGCATGCTGCTAACTGGTCTCTTATTGTGGTTGATCTAAACTTATTTATCCTACACTTCTTTTAATTTGCACGTGTAGAGAAAATGAGCCTGATAAGCAAAGTTTATTGTTTTATTGCAAAGGATTGAGTGTTTACACATCGGGATTAATCTCCTCCTACTGCATGCCAAAGTAAAAAAGAAAGTAAAACCTGAAGAGTCTATAGGAAGGTATAGAATATGCAAGTGAGGTGCTCTGTTCATTCTTAAACTAATTTATCCCTTTGTTACATTTAACATGTAAAATGCTGTTTTTGAGTTCTGATTAAATAGTAGATTCCTGGTATCTTTAGTCATTTACTCTCATTTCTTAAAGTTCATCATAAGACAAAATACAATATTGTAGATTTTATATTTGCCTTTGTGTATCAGTAACATAAAACATTAAAATCACATTTTTTTTTATTATTAAACACATTTGTATCCCAGTCACAATGCTTGTTTTTGCGCTCACTCATGTTTTAGTGCCAGGTTGTGGTTGCTTTTACAAATGTTGATTGTGTCCCATGGGATCTCAAATTAATCTTTACAACTCATTCACAATCCATGGATTGGTGTTAAAAAATGCATGGCCCTGACTCCAGCTGGAGCTGGTGCTTTTAGTAATTCCTTAGAAAGTGTTTTTGGCTCTGTACATCAGACAGCTCGGATGGTTTTTGCATGTAATTGACAAGAAAATTCTCCTAAGCTGGGAATCAACTTTTTTCTCCTCACTAAGCTTCTGATTTAAATAAATAAAATAAAAAAAATATCATAAAAGGTTTTGATCACCTTTGTAAAACAGGAAGGTGTTAAAAACTGTGTTAATTATCTTTGCAAAGCAACCACATTAGTTGGAGACTAAAACAGACTCGTGCAAAATGTTTAATGACTGTTTGAACCTAAATAAGTTATAAGAAAGAAAAATGCTTTCTCCTTGAGTTACTTATAGATATACAAAAGATAGATCTATACATATAGTAATAAAGAGTTCACAAGACCAGTAACTTTTCCTTTTAATGCTATTTTTTATATTTACTGTATGGAACTATTCTCTGAATGTGAAAGTAATTTGTCAGTGAAACACTAGAAGAAGCAGAAGTTTCATTTTCAATAGCTTCCCTTTGCTTTGTGTACATGTCATGGTTATTGTACAGTATTGATGTTATTGTATTATGTTTGCTTGTCTGCAATTAGAATATTCTTTTTGACAAACCCCATTTAGTTTGTGACCTACCTATAGTCAAAGGGACAATGGTTGCCTGTATTTAAATGGAATGTATGAATGTACGTAAGTAGACAGTCCAGAAATAAAGCATCATCATAAAGTATCTGAAATACTTTAATGTTAGGTATCACTTGATATTTAATTTATAATGATCTGCATTTATTAGCATGTGCACCTGTGACCTACAAACAGTGTATGCCTACTGTACAGAAAATATATTTAGTCCATAGTTACTGCCAGGGAGGCAAAAGTAGCAGACACTTGCCAAAAATATCCTACTGTTAGTCAGACTAAAACATGTGACCTTATTTCATAAACTCTACTAACCATCAACCATTAAATGATAAATCTATATCGTAAAAAAAAAAGGTCTACACTAAAACAAGTGCGCTGTAACAAACAAAGGAACAAAAATTAATTTAATAAAAAGGAAAACAGCCTGACTATAGTGGTTCTGATTAATCCATGGTACAGGGCTCACCACTTCCTGTGGTGTCTGACACTGTGAATTGTTTGAATGGTGATGTGTACCATTTATACATTAAGTTTAGAAAATGCACTCAATTCCATGAAGCTTGGGTTAGTTGAAAATCTGGGCTGTTTGGTACACAGAGTGATGCTTAGCCTTCTGTTTTGTTCTTCAGCAGTTTGCAAAGTGCCGACAGGTAACTTGTTTTGCTGAAGGAGGGTGCTGCCATCATGATGCTCAGTTGCAATGTGGGTTTGGCTTTTTTGTTCTGCCTACTTTGTGCTAAAGTAACGTGCAAAGTAAGCCAAGTACTTAAAGCAATAAAAACTATTTTAAACATAAATTGTTCATTAAGATATCAATAATAACAGATAGGGGCTCACTTACCTGATCTCATGCAGAGGGAAATTATTTTTGTAATGTTGCAACACATCACTATAATACAAATATTCTACACAATATTCTACACATGTGTTGTGTATAACATGTACCAGATATGTGCTAATAAGCTCTTAACTATAAAGGATGTCATTTATTTCTGATCCAGTGCGTTATTTGTAGTAACACTTCAATTTATTCACTTCCAGCCAGCTAAAATAAGAGAATGTGTTTGTTAGAAAGGACCAACTAGATGATGTTATAGAATACTAATAAAAAAAAAAGAGAGGATATCTAAAAAAGTCAAAACCTTAGTAGACCACTGTTAACATTTTGCTGTAATGACCATATTCACTCTAAAATAATCTTATATAACATGCAGATTTTTCCTTATGAGATTCAAACTCTACCTGTGAACACGATATGCTGTCAGACACAAAGTGGCATTCTGGCTACAAGCATTGCAGAAAAGTTTGCAAAAAGTTAAGCACATGCTTTAGGCAGGCTAGAATTAGTTTTGTAAATTCATACGTCTGTGTACTTTTGTGTAACTCCATGTGTTTTTATTCCACAGACCTATTTGAAGTTGTGTGGCAGGTGTCTCTTTCACCTGCCACTGTCCCCTTACATAATTATTTAGTCCAGGCAGACACGTAACACTCTGCCACTCAGGTTGTGACCCTACGATTCACCTCCACACCTGCCAACCACAGGTCAGCGCTAATGAGTTTCAGGTCAGTCGAAAGGGAGGCTAGGTCAGCCCAAGGACCTGCTGACCTCATGCTAACACCTCCGCATACGCAGCTTTTCCCATTGCAAGAAGGGCCAAACATTTGATGTTGCTGCAGATTAAAACGATGGAGAGAAAAACCAACATGAAAATGCCACAAAGGTGGCTAAATGTGGCTAGAAATGTGTGGGTTTAAGCTAAATGGTGTTATTGCAGTGTTATCCAAGTAAAAAAGGACAGAGAAAGAAAGAAAAAAAGAAGACGTTAGATCTCTCCATACCCAGTGTGTGTTTGAGTAATAGGTTCATGCTCTGCTATCAGTTATTACATTTGATGTCTGTGTGACATATTTGATAAATGGTGTCAGTTGAGTCATGAAACATAGTCAAGGAACACAGGATGGACATTTTTTGGGTCTTACAGTCAGCTTGTACGTTTTTCTAAGTCCAGACTCCTTAATGCTTCGGGAAGAATTTAAAGTTGCACAAATAAAAAAACACAATTTAACCAGCTAGCATATTTATTTATGATTGGGGTAGGTGGCTGATAACAGCAGCTCATACTTACAACTCATTAATGCTTTAACAAGTACTCTTAAATAAATAAAATCTGCTATACTGCTTATAAACTAAAACAATATCTGCGATACTATCAAATCAAGGCTATCTATCTCTGAAAATTCATTTTAACTAGCAAGTAAGATTAGCATGGTAGCTGTGCTTTAGTGGGGGTTTACATAGAATATTGTATTTCCATCTCTGTTAATGACCCACTCATCCTTTACCCTCATTACTCTGTTTATCCTAATTGTGGTTTTCTGAACGCATGGCATGGCCTGTCAAACTTTTGAGCCAGTGGCTAAAAGTGGTTATCTAGCGAGCTAAAACCATTGTTTTCTATACAAGGTCATTATTCTCTCCTATGCATAGTTCAGTTACTTGTACAATGTTTCACTGTGTTTCATTGGATTTAGCTGTGACACAATGAGGGCAGTGGGCTGCTGATGAAAACGGGTCTCTTTGCAAAGATTAGTAAAATAAAGGGCTGTGCAAAAACAACTGAAATGATTGTTTTCTATTTAGAGTAACTGCTGGTATACTGTATGTTCAGCTGAGGATGGATCTTGTTGTGTTGAATGGCTCCCAGTGGCATTGCAGGATTCTTGTAGCTGTGCTCTATTCAATGTCAAAGCCATGTTTATGAAGATTTGTGAACACACACAAACACAAATCACATTTGGAGTTAATGTGCTAACTTAGGTTTTGGAGCAGGGTCACGTCTCTAATCACCTTTTACTAACTTCACTTCCTAAATGTCCCTTTTGGTTTACCGTCCATATTTTTGACATTATCTTGTCTGTCTTGCCATCACTCCCATGTGCTGTCATTTGTCCAATTTCCATTTTCCTGCTCGCCTCTCTCCTTATCTCTCTATCCCTCACCCCTTTTTCTTCTTTTTTTTCCTTCCATAAACATTATCCTTCTTTACCATTCTTTTTTATGTCTCTCTTTTTACATCTTTATTCCTCCTTTCCTCTTATCCCATTTTATTGTTTTCTTTCTATTCCTTCTTTTCTTTTTCTATAAAAGCTCGTGGATACATACACTGGACTGCTGAAATGCCGAGAGGACATCTCCATCCCGAGTCTCCCTGACTAGCTCACTACTTTGCCACCCCAGGTGTCCACTCCACATCCTCCCTCCTTTTACTTTAAGTTACACTCAGCATACAGTTGGGGGATTGTTCTTGCTTGTGAACTTGTCATTATTACCAAAACCAAATCATTTTCAGTTTCAGTGACTATCACTTCCTATTTTGCACTTATGTAAACTTTTGTTGATAACCAAAAAAAAAATAAAAAATCTCTCAAATTCTGCATAATAAGGAATGATATTCAAGACACACACTAATAGATAAAGCTGCAAAAGGCTCTCATTGTTTCCAGTGCTCATAACAATGTAGTTATTAGAAACACTACCTGAAACTATATTATGTTTTCATTTTATGGCTGGAAATTAACCAAAGCCGTCCACCATACTTGTATTAGATATAGTTTTTTTTTTTTTTTTCAGTGTTATCCTGATCTATTTCTGCTGGAGCTCAGAGGCTTTGCACACTTAGAGCCAAATCTACTAAGATCTGAATTAGCGTGTACTAATTAGTATGTGGGAACTAGAATTTAGCGAGTGGGGCGGGACCGTGGTTAGTACGTGATCTACAAAGAATTCTGACGCAAATGACAGCGGGTGCAAAATGTCAGCGTTAGTCATGGTTTGCATCAGGACGACTTCACAAAACTGCAAGCGAAGATGCACTCCATAATATTCCATTGTGCGGATATGGGCATCGTTGTACCTGGTCTCTGGTCTGGTCTGGTTGAGAACAGTTGTCAGGAGGAAGGGGTGTGGGGGTATGCACTGTCACCTTAAAACATATGAAATAATATGAAAGGTGTTCCTGTTTTATAATAAGATTATTCTTTTAAAAAATGTTTGGCAAATGTCCTCACCAAGAAACCAGCTATCTCCAAACTCAACATCCCTCAACTTTGAACATAGAACACTGTTTCTGTCAATAAAGGAATCGTGAACTGATCTGGGATGTTTTGACACAACGTTGGTTATGATGCCAAAGGTATCACAAAAGCACTGCATGTTCATTGAATAGGTGTGTTTTTTATTTCTGTATATATGCTCAGAGTTTGCAGGAGGCACAAGCTGCAGTCAATTGTTCCTATAACACCGGCGAAACCAGCTACCATTAATAAAACCTTGTTTGGTCTCATTTAAGGAATCCTGAGTGCATGGAAACCTAATAAACCTCACCATACGGCGCGATAAAGCATTTAGGAATTCAGTCAACATATTTAAATAACGCAACTGAGAGATCCCTGCTGTGTTTGCTACTGTGTGCTGGAATGACCCAGATGCCAAAAACTCTAAACTTGTAAGGAGTTTTATTGTCAGTATTGCTCCAAAATAGCAATGCTGGATGGGTGATATGTTTACATATTTCCTTCCTCTCTCAGTCCAAACATGTTAACACGGGGAAGAAATATGCGTTCTCTCCATCTTCTTAAATGATTCCTATGTCTTCCTCTTGCAACAATCACTGCAGCCATGTGTGCGCAATTTCGCATACACACCGTTTGCACGTCCTTTTGACACGTGTTAAATATAGACGCAGTTTCTATCCGCAAAATTACTTTCAAGTTTTATAAATCGCTTTGCGTGTGCTAAAATGCGTGTGAACGCCACAATTTACATATTCATGTAGGAAAAGGTGTAAACTGGAGATGGATGCGCAATTTTGCACATTTGAAAGACGGAAACCCTTTAGCTCACTGTTAGTAGATCAGTTTGTACTTTTTTTTTAAGCATAAGCAATGAGTTTGCACACATTTTAGTACATGCAAACATTAAGTAAATCCGGCCCTCACTGTTTAAACACACACATGGAGACAGGTGCAGTGTTTTCTGGCTGAGTGACAGGTAACCATATAAACAGTGTAATGGTAGAGTGTATATGCTTTGACATTTTTAGAATCTTTATTAACTGGAATTATCACTTTGACCTACACACACAAACAAAGTGCAGTTTGCCATTTGTGTAAATTCACGGACAAATTTGATGTGTTTATTTTAAATGAATCAATCTTAAGTTATAGCACTTTAAAAATTACGCAATGTAAATTTGATACATTTAAAAGATGTTACAAAAAAGTTGTGTGCATATTGGCTTGAATATATGTGCAGTGTTAAACATGTCTAACTGTTTTGTTTAAATCAGACATATCAGTGTAAGACAATATGCTTTAATCTCATCTGCATTGTGTAAAGCTGCTTTTCATTCCATACTGTTCAGCACTGATTTTTGTTGCAATATTTGTTGTGTTTGATCTTTGCTGAATATTAAGGATAACTTGAGGCAGGAATGAAAGTAAACAATTTGGACCTTACTGACACACACAACACCAGACTCTTAAAGTTTGATTAGACATGGATACTTTCATTCAGCAGCAATGGTCCTCTGAGTTGGTAAACTAAAGAGGGTAATGCCAATGTCAGCTTCTAAGTCATACTCTGGTAACTTTATTGATGCTAGTGCACTGCAGACACATCATAATTGTGTTTTATTGCTAATAAGCTGGTTTTAAATATGGCTTTTTGCAAAATCATAAGATCCATGTTTTTTTTTTACCCCGTAAAAATGTGAGGATTATTACAATCTCTGCATTTATTTCACATCTTCAATCACCCATCCTTCCATTTTCTACTGCTTATTCCCACACGGGGTGGAGGATAAGGGTGGGCTGGATGGGCATGATGTGATCTTTCCTATTTTAAATTCTTTTTTTTAAATTTTTTTTATGACACATTGATTAGTTTTATCTTATTAGTATCTTATTAGTTGATTGAATTAGTTTCCCAAGTTACTGTATTTAGTTTAACTGGGTCAATGACTAAATTATTAATGTTTACTGTAATTTATGCCAGGAATTTGTACATATATTTATTCGACATCTTCCAGTACACGGCTCCCTGACAGAGACAGAACAACAAAGATTTAAAGTATCTTTGATAGAGAATCACAGAAAGATCTTTCAGAGGATTAAAATCCAGAAAACTAGACGGGACAAAGTGAGAATCCACTTAAAGAACCAAATGAGGGTTACCAAGATTGAAGTCCAGATAGTGGAAAAGACACAGAATCAGCTAAACTGTGACATCGTCCTTTGTGGACAATCAACTCATATTTAAGGCTTTTGTTTTTTTTTTAGCAAAAAAGAAAGTGTAAGGTATAGACATGTGTTTTTATAATGCACCATGTGCCTTTCAGGGTGTGTGTGTGTGTGTGTGTGTGTGTGAATGTGACTATATAGTGTAAAGCGGTTTGAGTGGTCGTTAAGACTGGAAAAGTGCTTTATAAGTATGAGTCCACCCATTTACCATCATAATGTGTAAATGTACTGCTGAAAAAATGGTGCTAATTATGTAGTGAGGTGTTTACACCATACTTCACTTTATTGACTTATCAGTAACAAAGCCATCTACATGGTTCTGTATCAAGCCGGAAGAGCACTTGTCATTGCCTGGATATAAACTCCCCTTGGTTGAGGAGGTGATAACTACTGACACGTATGTCGACAAGACCTAGATGATTAGAGCAATGGCTCATTATTTATTTCAACCATAAAAGGTTTCATACAGATGAAAGAAAAAGAAAACATGTTTCAGTGCAAAGCCCGTCAGGGCAGGAGCCGTATAGCAGGGCCAACATAACATGACTGTTGTTATTTGTTTTTTAATTGGAATTTACAAAATCCTGTTATATACTATTGCTAAATTGTTAAATGTGAATATGATAAGACAAGGCTAAAGGTGAGGTACATCCTGAACAGGTTGCTAGTCTGTCACAGGGTCAATATATAGACAAATAACCAAACACACTCTCACTCACTACTATGGGTAGTAGTGAGTCAGCCTATCCCCAAGGTACCCAGGAAGCCAGAGTACCCAGTCAGAGTTTGAATCAGCAACCTTCTTGCTGGGAGGTCACAGTGCTAACCAACTCTGCCACCGAGCAGCACTATATTATTCTAAGACCAAGGGAAAAAAGAAAAAAGAAGTTTGGCTTTTCTGTATATAAATCTAACATAAAATGCTACAAATACATAAAATACAAGTAAAATACAGTTAAAAAAATGAAAAAAAAAACTAGTGAAAGTTACTGTAAAGACATTTAAAGACATTTTACCCAATTAAAGGAAGTAACCAAAGTTCTGGTTACTTCTGGCAAAATGTTGATCATGTATTGTATTGAGGCTTCATATAAATGTAGACATCATAAAGGAGCATCTATAATGGTTTTTCATTGTATTGCAATGTGTGGAGATCCAACTGTGATGAGCAAAAAGAAAGCTCTATTACTCATCACAATTGTGGCCATCGTTTAAGCTTAGTCCCCATGGATGGATAAAAACAGCACGCTACCTGTAAAACAAACAAAAAAAAAGCAAGGGGGTAGAGACATCAGTTGGCAGAAGACTATATTTCATATAGAAGTTTATAATTTTCTTAAAAATGTATAAAAATTTCTGTTTTCTAGAAAGCAAAAAATGGACATACAGAAGAAAAGTAAAACAGATTTTAGACATATTGTATTCACAAAGATGTGACAGCTTTCTTTTGTTACATTGGTGCAAAAATTATATTAACAAAAATATAAGCGGCTTGGAATATGTATTGGCAAGGGGTTATTGCCCTGCGTTGGAAGAGTTAGTTAGAAGACAAAGGGTCTCCTTATCTTCTTTTTCCTCCTGCCATGCCTTCCTTCCATTAGTTCTCGGATTTTTCCTTTACCAGACAGACTGGTTGCCTATTTGGTTTGGCAGCTGCAGCTAAATGCAATCTCACTTTAACAGAGGTCCTGGTGATGTTTAACCCATTCAAGGCAGCGAAATGGGGAAATCAATCACCCCTTTGAAAAAAAAGTCCTGTCTTGCCAGCAGATCACTTAACACCCATTACTGTGGCCTGCTGACTTGTGGAAGAAACCCATGGGAGAGAGAAAGGTCAACGTCATTTAGGCAGCCATGGAAAAATGTCACAGGAAAAAACAATGTCCTCAAATCCTTTTCAAGGTTTTTTTTTTTTTTATTTATTTTTTTATTAACCCCTCTCTTTTATATATGTGT
>JBAMIG010000013.1:15748352-15760798 GCA_037177335.1 Kiunga ballochi | reverse complement strand
TAGGATGTTACTTGCAGCTTTCGGAGTTTCCTGAATGTAACCTATAGCTCCTCTGCCATTGGCTACTGCCTAGCATCTTCCTGACATCCAATTGGCTAAGAGGGACCTCTCCTGTACGTCTGCGTGTTGACCTTGCAAAAAATGTCAGAATTGTGTTTGAGTCAAGTTCCTCGCTTTCTGTTTTTCTCTTTCAGCTTGATTTGTTTCTTCTCAATGGCTTTAAACAGCAAACTATAGATACTGCAAGGAGATTATGCCTCTTGCAGTCCAAATTAATTGTGACTTAGGGCCTAGAAACAAGCTCCTTCATTAGAAGATCAAACTGTTCTGCAGTTCAGACCTTATTGCACTTGGTTTTAGAAGTCACTCCCTCCCCGCCTTCAGAGTTTTATCATCTGTCCAGGCTTTTTTCTAACTTCCACTTCTTCTCAGCTAGTCTCCTCCTGACAGTTGGTTGTCCTCTTTTTTCATTACCCCTAAAATCCTACCCAGATGGAGAGATGTCTGAATTGATGAGTCCATCAACAGAGCGACTTTGTCCACAGTAGTGTTTGCTTGTGATTAAAAGGGGATACATTTTACCTCACAGTGCAAAACTGTTAAAAATAAATTCAAGGGTACCGTCTGTTGAATGCTAAGGAGATTACAGAAAGAAAACAACTCTCAGTTTTGCTTGTGCTTTTAGAGAATTAATTCAAAGCAACAACAACATTCATACCTTTAGGTGTCACGGTTCAATAATATCGGCAACAGAAGTTAGGAATCAAATGGGAACACAAAAGCAGAGCAAGCCAAGTTTTCTTCAGAGGCAAGAATGAGGCAAAGAAGAGGCAATCAGGCAGAAATAACACAAATGCAATGGCTTTTCAATATTATTGTAAAGGAGAATGTTAATGACCAAGCTACATCAATAATAGCTATTTAAGAAGTACCTTATGAACAGGTAATTTGACTACTGAGCATTTGAGAAAAAGTAGAATCCTTTGAAACAAAGTTTACTTTTGTCATCATGACCAAAAGTAAACTCTGAAAGTATTTATTTTAATGGACAATGGCTGGGATAGTAAATACCTTATAGCATTTTAGTACACTGACCCTCACTGACAAAAGAGACAATAACAAGCTGATGTTACAGGCCCGGTTTTCATTGCCCGGTTACATTGGTTTTCCAAGCTCCTCTCAAAATTACTTAGTTCTCCCCCAGGTGCCAGTTAGAAGACCAAAGCTTGTGCCTGTTAACCATAGGTTGATGAAGCAAAGTAAGTTCTCCGATGAGTTCAGTTAGATAGTCTATACCAATCTGGCCGAGCAAAGCACTTAATGTGTGTCGATTTAGGTAGACAGTATTAACGTACCACTGCACCTTTAAAAAAACGTGTGATAATGGTTATTGTATCTAACGTTCCACTGAGAATATGTGCTAAGTTGACACACTAATTTATCCAACCAAGCCTAAATGTGGTAAACAATGCTCAGAAAGCACCTCTCTGACATTTATATAGGTCTGTGTCAAAGCATTAATGCTGAATCAAGTGGATCTTAACAGCACGAGAAAGTGCTGAATCTCCATGGGACTGTCTGTGTAACCTATCAAACAAAGCTGTAAACAGTTTGTGATACAAAGTTCTTTGCATTCTCTGATGATTTTAGGGAGTGTATCTTCCCTTTGATGATGTTTTAACATTAAAATGGATTTTCCATTAAACATAGTGACAACATCAGCAGTGAAAGTTGTGTGTTACTGTCCTGTCACAATATATAGCAACAGCAGCAACCACAAAACAGCTACTTTGAATTTTTTAATAGGAGGTATGGGATATTGAAGGAATACTTTAAAAAGGGGCCACTAGCAAAACCTGTGGTGATAATTTCACTTTCCTGCCATCAGCACTGCTTTTAGGCCTCATTTTTCCTCACCTCCTTTCTCCCTTTACACAACGAAGACAGCCAATATGTGCCAGGGCGACATATCCTTCCCCCCCATAATGGAATTGCCTGGCTGTAATAATAATTTGAATTTCACACCCTGCTGCCTCAGTGCGGAGTGATCGCTGGAGCAGTGGCATAAATTAGCCTCCATGCACTGAGCTGATCGATGAGTGCTCCATCCACCACCTATTGATCTGAGTCAACTCCTGGGAACACAAGTACACCCTGCATCTGTGAACTGATATGCACACCAGTTTTCTTCAACAGAAACTAAGCGTAAAGTGCTGAAAGATGTATTTGGTGTTGTTGCTTCATAGTGCTAGCCTCATGACGGAACAGTAGAGTTCAATTGTAAATCGTTAAAAGCAAGCTTCTTACATGAAGGTGCTGGGCAAATAGGACAAGCTAACATAAAATAACTACATGTGTTAGATTTACAGAGTGAGAACCCAAATAAAAGACCTATTCCTTCTTTCACAAAGGCCTTTAGATATGTTATAAATTCTCTTTACATCATGACTTGAACATGACTTTCTAACCGTCTGAAAGCTGCCCAGCTTTCAGCTTAGAGAGAATCCCTCTTGCAAAGTCAAAATTGTTTTGCAAAACCAAACTATTCCGTCAGATTAGTAATCAAGTTAGCTGAATTTTTAACCAATATTATGTTAATTTTATTCCTTTGCATAGCTTATTTATTTTTTTAGATAAAAGGTGACGTTTAATTGCAGCTTTAAAGGTACATAAATTGGTGTTGCTAAGATGTACAATATTTTAAAGAATCTGAACTATTATGAATATAGAAATGTGTAAAAAATAGCTTTGTAAGTAGATTACACACCTATTTAAACACAAACATTGTCCACAATCACCACAGTTATGCATTTGCATGCCCACAAGGATAGCCTCAGAATAAAACTCAAAAAACATTCATAAACAAACACTAATTAACCAAGTTTCTCAAAATGATTGCTGCGCTGGAATAAGCATATCTGAGAATATGCTCACAGCATCTACGATATGTCTGAACCACCAGCTATGCGAATGTATTTTATTCTCCTGTCAAAAAAGAAAGAAAGAAGCCAAATCCAATTGCATATTGAGAAAATTACTTTGCTTGGGGGGTTTTACCAAATTAAAAAATAAACAGACCCATAGGAAGTCAAATGTTTCAATACAAAGAGACAGGAGAGGTAGTTTCTCTGACCTTACAACAGTTCTGTGACAGTAGATGTGGAAGGGGTCATGGAACCAATACTGATGGAAATCAATTCTCAGTTCAGGCCTTTTCCCCTAGTGTGAAGGTGAAGGGTGTTGAGGAATCAATGAGTACCATAAAAACTTCCTGCATGATGGAGTAAGTGCATTGCTCACTAGTGTCTACACATCACATCAGGAGGTTAGAGCTTTAGGATTAGGCTTGTTATGAGCTTTGGCTTTGAGCTTTGTGTAACATAACACAATTCTGCCAAAGCTTCTTTTTTTTTAAAAGACTGATTTATACACAACCCAGTCATATATTAAATAGGCTGTGCATTGAGGACAACAATTTACCCAACTTATGAGAAATCAAGTTTTAGCCAACTGCTCTAAAAGTCAAAGATAATGTTTAACCCTTGAAAACACCATTGGCAAATCAAAACTAACTTCTGTCATAATTCTATTAACCCATTTATTACAAAATATTAACATATTAACATCAAACAGTGAAAAGGTAGAATACAAATATTCAAAATGTACCAGGCCTTTATAGGTCTAAAAACAAACAACAAAAAAAAACATTGTATACAATTGACATGGCACTAAGGCAGTAGATCCATGGTTCGTACTGCGGAGATCACAGAGAATTATTAATAACACAAAATCATAGATAATTATGTTACATAATGCCAAATAAAGGGGAGAGGGAAAGAATGACAGATGGTAATATCAATATATTTTTTAAATGTGTGTATAATGCATATTAAAAGTGCAGATGGCAATACCTTCATCTGCTTACTGAAGGAAGAATAGGCTTTAATATATCTTCAAGATAAACAGCATCGATTGTGACAACAAATATCCAACAGGATCAGACAATTGTCAGACAAAAACCACATTTAGAATAAGAAAATCACTCAGGGTGCAGACCTCCATCAAGCTTAAATGTTTTCTCATGTAAGATTTGCTGAAGAGGGCTCTATCTGACAATGATTAAGAATCCTTCTAAATATTCCTGAAGCACGATGGTGGCTCGGATTGGAAAATATTGATAGGTAAAGAAAAATCGGAAAGTATAAACTGGTTATGCCTACTTACTATTTTTATTTGCACTAATGTAATGTTCTAGTGATTATCAAATAAAAAAAAATATATTACAAATGCAGTGTTGTTCTGTAACACCCCCCAAATACAAAAAAGAGAAAAAAAAAGTTTAAGCACAGGAAAATTTAGGGTTTTGCAGAAGTTTATTAGGGTATATCTTGGTTTCTTAACAAAGCTGAGGTTGTCCATAGTGCTACACCAGAGAAGTCTTTAAAAGGGTTGTATGTGCATACAGTATATGTACACACAAACATATATTTGTTCAACATCATTGGCCAAATTTGAACAAATGGTACTTTTTCAGGGAGACAGAAGTGTGTGTAAGCTCATGTTGCTCTCATAGAAAAGATTAGAGCCTAATTTACCCTTTTCTTTCGTCTGTTCTTGTAGGTTAGTTTATAGCAGAAATCTAGGTTAATTTTGAGGAAAAATGAAGAATTTTTACTGCTTATTCATTACAATAATACAAATAAGAACCTGAGGTTACAAAACATGGCCTCACACATACAAAGTATAACCATTCAGTTGGTGAGGGTGTGATAACGCAGCCATATCTTGACACAGTAGAAAAAACAAATTTATATACTCAAATTACTCTGCTAGATATGAATCTAGACAATCTATCTTTTATTTTATCTCAAAAAAAGTTTTGAAATGGTGTCTGAAAACGCAGCCATCTTTATTTCTTCTTACAATCAACAGCCCATTTTTTCACAAGTCAACAACAAGTAAATGTAATTATTTTCTGATTGAAACAGGAAGCTGAAAATCTAAAATTTGTTGTTTTCCAATAAAATTATAGAATATGAAAGGTTAAAAAAGATCCATTTCTACAAATTTAAGAAATGTCATGTGTCCTCAAAACATTTAAATTCTTCTCTGTGATTATGTTATATTTAATGGCATAACACAAAACAGTCCTAAATAGTGACTTAAAGATGATTTTTTTGTAAGCTTCTGAAAAGATCCATTTGAGCTTCCAGTACTTTCAGAATCCATTTTAAAAGCGTGTGATTGCTGTCACTATGAATGGGTAAATTTCACACCTAAAAAACACAAAGACTTCCCCAAAACCCATCATATCTGAGGATTGCAACCCAGTTCTACTGAGATGGATGTTACATGTTCTCCCCAATCATGCTGAAAGAGAAAGATTTTTTTTTCTTTCTTTTTCTTTGCACATTTCTATTCCATAGTCTCATTATCTATCAGCAGAGAGTAGACTTGTTGCACATTTAATAGCCACCGAGTTGAACTGTGAAAGCAGAGTTGCGTAGTCCTAATACCGGTCATATTATTTTTCTCCCTTATCTGTCCAACTGGAAAAACAGCTGAAGGGCATACATTTTAAGAATTCTCTTTCAACCCCAGAGCTGGTCTGGGCCATGTCCACTCAGTAACAGACTTGCCGAGTCTTACATATGACATGGCTAGAAATCAATAAAAAACACAGAATACTGAAAAGTGCACTTTCCCAGGTGAAGTTACCTAAATGCATCATGTACATTTTAAATGTTCGCATTATTTCCCTTTCACCAAATCATCACTTGGTTTTCAGTGCATAATTTTAGAAAAAAAATGCTGCAGCAGAAAGGACACAAAGCCCTTAACCTCACTTTTGCTTGCCTAACATGGTTCAGCTACACATTATAATCCTTTTTTTTTTTTTTTTATACCCTTAATTCAAATAACTGGATGAATGTAAAATAAAATATATGGTATACCGATAAACTGCCACAACAAAAGATGTTCTCCCTGGTATAGTAGCTAATGGATGTGAAACAATATGAACACACATTCTACTTGATGTCTTTTTAATTACCTTAACCCCACCCTCATTTGTTACTAAATTGATTGGCAAAGCAGAATATGATTTTTTTTTTCTTTTGTCTGAAAACAAAAGTCTTTTCATACATGAAGAAATGTAACTATGGTGGTTGAGCTTCAGTTCACTGGCTTACAGGCTTCTGTGTGGTGATACCATATGGTGTTTCCTAATGAGGAGGTTCTTGAGTGCTAGTGTGAGTCTTCTACTTTCACTACATTTCCCACAGGAAGGCACTTCTTCTGAACTCATAAGAAATTCTCTGCACATCATTGGCCCACTTTGTAAATAAAAGTCTTCTTGAACTGTTGGAACTGTGAGTCTGTCTCAGTCAATCTACTGTGCACTAAAAGCTATTGGCCACGCCGAGATATTAAAGAAAGATTGAAGACAAAATCACTTCCCTAATCCAATGTTCTACAGGCTAAGTTGCCAACGCTTAACTTAATGCAGGCAAACATTGAGACACAACCCTTAAATATAACTTTGTTATTGCTTGGGACCCCATCTCCATGCTACAACAAACAAAAATAAACCAGTAAAATGAAAAAAACACAACCTTGCCAGCAAAATAAAGCAGTACAGGATGCAACGCTCACAGCCTTCATCACTAGCTAATATGAAACCAAACAAAGTGCAAATTTTATAGGAAAAATTCTAAACAATTGGAATTAAGAACGTAGTTGTCATGCAACTATGATGTATGTAGACATATATCCACACTTTGAAATGTGCTGACCCTGAATTACGACACAGCTTTATTCTATTTGTGTTTCCTTTTATAAAAGCCACCCTCAACATGGCATTTTGCCTTTGGAAAAGATCAAGTGAGAAATACTACTATTAACCAACACCCATCACTCACATCATTTTCATAAACCAGTTAAATAAATTATCTTGCTCGTTTGATGATTAACCACATAATTGTGTGATGTGTTTACAAGGCTGATAGCATGGTAGCAAAGCAGCTCTCATCTTGGCTTGCCAATGGTTGCTAACCCAGCAGTAATATTGGGTGCTTCTCATCAATCGTAATGAGATGATGTTGAGTTAGTATTGATCATGTAAAAATGTGTGAGTAACACACAAACTTGTGTCTTTGTTTATCTCTGGACCTGTGTTTACATACATTTATGTCAAAAACCTGATAATGAAAGAGAACTTGATGTCCAAAAGTAAACATGTTCACATAAATATAAGGTTTAGTGCTGAGTAGGATTGTATAGATCCTCTGTGATCATGTAATTTACCTGAACAACCTCACTGAAACATTCATCTTTTATCACATTGATTGAAGATGATTTTGTGTGTTCATGTGGAACACATAAAGGCAAAGTCCCAGGCTACAAAGAAATCCAAATTCAGGTATGCATTGTTATGTGATGTTATGTGAAAAATGATTTTATTTACAGAATGAATGTCTTCAATTGAATAGCACAGTCTACTCAAGTAATGTATAATATTCGGCCACAATCTTGGATTTTTCCTGAAAAAAAACGTTTTACAATCAACAAAATTAAGAATAATTTAACTATAAAATATTACAGGAACAGGTAACTGTACACAAATCTGACCATTTAATATACAACTACAATGTGTTTTATAATCCCATCTGGTGACTTGAAATCCAAGTTGGAAAAACGTTTTAATTGAAAAAAAATTAAACCTTATTTTGAACACCTGATTTTAAACATGACATACTGAACTAATGTGTTTCCCTTTTTATTTGGTTTCATATACAGAGTAGTATATTTTTGTATATCTACCTTGTTTTTGCAAAGTTACAAAACCTCAAGTTCCCACAAAATGAACTCAAAGTGCCCCATAGAGAGACTGTTCCTTAACTGTCTGATACATTTTGTAGTCCAGGCTTTTCTTCTCTCACTCATCAGCATCACTGTGTAGCATATTTGCATAATCCCAGCCTGTGGACAGGTTGGCACACCCAAAAAAAAAAAAAAGAAAAGAGAATCCCTCTGTGGGCATTTGCAGGAGGAGGACCTCAAAGAAACAGTAGCTACAACAGTATTTTGGATTATTAGCAACACGTTTTGCAATGATGAAGAAAAATGCCCAAACCTTAACCTTTAAAAACATCTGATGCAAAAGGAGTTACTGTTTAGTATTTGCGCTTCTTCAAGTAATCAGAATTATATTTCAATTAATTGCAAACAATTTATTTCAGGTTTATTACTCCTACAGTTCACCCAACACTGTACATTCCTCTCATTGTCATGACTTTGGACATTGTGATGTGGTCCAACCACCCAAGTAATTTGTAAATATTGTTCAATTTTAAAATGTACGAAAAGTAAACTTTGTTGTTGTCCTTGAAGCCACAATAATAAGTTTTTTTTTTCCCTTATTTGGTCCATTCATCATCTATGTGAACCTTTGATTGTGAGAGAGTGGGATTACTGCAGTGGGGGATCATTGTGTTTATGTCTAATGAACATTTTAATCATCACATCACAAAACATACTGTGGCAATGTGGGGTTAAGTGGAATTACCCAAGAGCCTTTTGACATATTTGAGGAAGACATGGCTAAATTTTCCAGTTTATAAATAATTGCTCGTCCTCCTGAGCCTACTACTTATGCAAGGGCTCTCATTTATGCACCCTTATGTGCCTACATGGGACAACTGTTGTCATATGTCACTGCCTTCATACTTTCATGGATCCTTTACGTTGCTATGGTTTTTCAGTCAATTCATACACTAGTGGTAGTGTTGAGTTCAGAGCTCACGTCTATATTTCCACAGAGAAAAAAAACCCACAAAAAGTTATTTACTACTGTACAAAAAAGTAGCAAAAGAATCAAATAAATATTCTGTTTTTCTTAACATGCTTCTCTTTCGTCTTCTTTTTTCTTATTCTTTTTTTTTATCACCGATTGCATATGAGTTATACAACTCAACACTGCCGGTGTAATTTCCAGCAGCATTGTCATGTTTTTTTTGCGTCAAGTAGGATATTGCTAAGCCACTTGAAAAGGAACCAAATTATGCAAGTAACCAATGGATGAGATTGGCAAATCTGTCCATATTTGTCTTCTGGATCGAACATGAATTTTGTATCAGGAAATGGAAATGGGTCACTCAAAGAACTCTTTAAAGAAGGAAACCTTTGAAAACAAAGGCAGATCAGAGTATCCACCATTTCTGTAAATGAAATGTCCTTCCCGATCTGAACCTGAGTATTTTTTTTGTTGTAGGACTTCTGTGCTCATCATAGATTGTCCATAACTAATGTTAAGAGTATCTTCTAATAAGAAATATCTGGAGTAAACTTAGTTTAATTTGTTTATCTTCTTTGCTCCATCAGTTGTACTTATGGAGTAATCAAAGAGTAGAAACTCCAAAAACAATTGATTTTGATTTGCTATTCCCAATATGTCAGTTGCTACTAGTAACACATGAAGGTCTCTTTAAGGGCACATTAATGTTTAAATATGAGGAATGATAGAAAATTCTTAGTGAAGCATTAAATGTTGCAATTATAGATTGAAACTAATAGCAAAGATTTAGATATAAAAAAAAAACTTTGCCAAAAACAAAAACAGAACAAAACAGGAAAGTCTCAGTTGATGAAATAACACTTAGCCACCCCAAAGTGAACTTTAGCTGTGTCTAGCACACAAATATACATTTTTACACCCCCACACTCCCACATGAACACACACACACACACACAAAGGCGCAGAAGGTTTGTGCTGGTGTATATTACATGTGCTTGGAGCAAATCGCTTTCAACTACAGTAGGTTGACATTGTTCAGCACCAAATGTGAACAAATTAAATGAGGCAATTAAATAGTGAATAAGCCAGCGTTGATAATTACGACCTGATATGCCAGCAGCAATCATAATGAAGCTGCCACTCTGCTCAGCCAGCTTAGTTTTGTTCCACAAGCAGCCACAAGATAGCACAGGAGTGTATACACGATGTGACACTTAGCTCAAACTTCATTCTCTAAAAACACAATTCTTTAACCTTCAAAGCGAAGGTCTTATTTCATGTGATGCAAATAATAATGTGTTGTCAGTAAATGAATAGAGAAAGTGGAAAAAAAAGGAGTAAAAGAATAATGACATGAACTGAACTAATAAACATAATAAAAGAAGAAGATGTGTTAATCAAGAGTAACACACACACACATGCATATTGACATAATAGGAAAAAAAAAATACGAGATGAGGCAGCCTGGCAGAAAATTGAGACTGTCGGCCATTTTTGAGTCTCCATCATCCCTTTGGGTTTATGGCCCTTGAAGCCTCCTGTCATTGCAACTCACCAGAGAGCCTAGTTAACAGGGCCTGTCCTTGCCCCACCAGCACAACAGATATTTCTCTTCATCATTAACCCATCTTAGAGACAGCTGTGGTGTGGAACAATATCAGAGCAAACTGTGGTTACAATATAAAGCAACAAACTAACAAACAAAAAATATTTAGAAACTCACCTTGCTGTTAATCATATTCACGAACATTTTTTATGGCTTCTAGTAAAACATTTACTTCAAGCATGATCAAATATATCATCTTTTTATCTTAATGATAAAACAAGGCCTTTTTGTAAACATAAAAAAATTAATTTTAAAATAATTGCCACACATTTTTTATGAACATTCTTGCTTCAAATGTAATTAATTTAGGAGAGTTCCTATAACTAGAGCCAGTTCATAGATTCAGTCATTCATTTGTTTTATACGGCTTAATCCAGTTCAGGGCCAATGGGAGACTTCAAACTGACGGCACCAATCTACATGGACAGGCCGCCGGTACAACACAAACATGAACCAGCTATTAATGAAATATGCAAGGTCCACCAAAGCTTACCATTAGTAATCAAAGCCATTTTTCTAAGAAGTGTTTGTTTTTTCCTCTTTCTAAACTGAAAGGCTTTTTGATTCATTGCTGAAATGTTTACAAGCTCACATTTACTACTAGATGAAAAAGAAGGTTAAAGGAGAACCTTCCTTTTTTTTAGCAGTTTCTTCCATGTAGAGCTGTGAAAATGTCTCCAGTGAGCTGCTGACTTCAGAGCTTCTGTCAAGCTGACCTTACTTTCTATACCTCTAATGTGTGGTATTCTGTAGGCAGTGCTCATCTGGTGCCCTATCTACCTTTACTGTCATTTCTCAGCATGAATGAGAAGCCCTTAGATTATTTCTGAACTGCTCACTTGATTTTGTAAACACACTGTTGAGAGATGTTTTCAGAATTGTTTGTTTGTATAGAGTTAAGCATCATAAAGCAATATTAATATAAAATATTAGGTTTAGTAGTATGTGCCATAAGAGCACAACATTTTAGTTTCTGGCTTATGTTTCTACATTTTTAAAGGAAAACTATTATATCATCAGTAGGATGCATTGTTCAATTTATAAATTAATTAATTTATTTATTCAATTTATTTTATTATTCCATTTATTATTCAGTCTCAGACACTACTTTCTAAGTTTTAATGTGAATTGACCTAGATCATGACCCAAACAAAATCACAGAGGACTAGTTAAATAAATTATTCCAACTCCCTCTGAAACTAAAACTAAGTGTATCTATTTAAATGTTCAGAAAATGTGCAGGTCCTCTATCGGTTTGTCTTGGTATTGTTGGTATTGACTTTAATATTAGCTATTGTTTGCAGATTTGTAAGAGAAAAAAAGCTTTCTCATGAGATGTGACTTTTGTTCCTTTGATTTGAAGATGTTACGATGTTGATCTGATCTGTCTGACTTTTCTCTTGTTTGTCTTTTGGAACAGACGAGTCTTTGAGATAAGGATGAGGCTTTTCCAGCCTTATTCTCCAGGTGCCTGGTTTGAAAAGAATATACTTTAGTTCAAAAGTTCACAAGTTAGTAATTATTTTAAATAAAGCTTTGTAATGGGAAATGAAGTTCTTCTGGTTCAAAGAGATCCACAGAGTTTCCGTGTGAAGAGCCGTAAACTCCACGAGCGAATGAGTTTAAATCTGCTACATACAGTCAAATTTCAATGCGTTCTGAAATTATAAATGAGGGTACAGTGGGAAAGTAAGCACACACAAGTCAAACAAAAGTGATCCACGTGGCTGAGCTACTTTTCTTTTTTTTTTTTTACTGAGGGTGCAGGGCAGGAATCCCATGATTGTGAAGGTTTGACTTCACCTCACTAAGTAAAGTAAATCAACTAAATGGAAATAGAACCAAACTGATATAAAAGATTGAATAAAAACTGACAATTTATTATTCAGATATTTTAAAATAGCACTGATATGCCAAAACAAAGTTGACCTTGTAGTCTTTCATTACACATTTATTGAGAGAATATAGGCTGACATATGGTTTTGCAACAATTGTTTAGTTGCTATAAAAGCATAAAATCTTTTTAGATTATAGGGTCACCACATG
>JBAMIG010000013.1:15698701-15711115 GCA_037177335.1 Kiunga ballochi | reverse complement strand
TTTACTTTTACATAAATGTGAACGGTATGGCATTAGAGGTATAGCACTAAATTGGTTAAATAGTTACTTAAAAAATAAAAGTAAAATTCTTCATGGTTGCAATAAAAGTTAATTGAATGTGTTACTGATGTTTTTGTTGTATAACATTAGATACAGGGTAGGCAGAAATAAGCCTGGGGGCTTCAGCATATTCCTTTTTCGGTTGCTGATATGTTGTAGAAATGTGATTGTATTTACATTTCTTTTTTGTATATAATTTGTTTAATTTTTTGTTTTTTTTATTTTACCGAAATAAAGAAATCATCATCATCAATACTGAGGAGTACATGGATCAGAATGTCAGAACACATAAGGTACTTTACAGTTTTAATGTTTTAACAATAAAAGATGACTCAAGTATTTACTATACTGATCCTAAATGTTTTCATTCACACACATGTGTGAAGCCTCTGTGACTGAGTGAGGCAATGCAATGATAACTAAGACATAACCCATAAAACTCTACAAATTTTTTTTTTTTTCAAATGGAGCAAACGTAATGTTCAAACACTAAAGAAAAATGTCAGAACGTTAACACAATGTGGGTGTTTTTGAGCTATCTTTTCAACCATTAAGGACATTCTCCTGACACTGAATATTAACCAGCTTTCTTTCCATCTTTCATCATCTTCTCATTCACCTATGTGCTGCAGAGGTGTCCAAAGTCAGTCTATGGGGGCCTCTATCCTGCAGGTTTTGGAAGTTTTCCTGCTGCATTGCACCCAAATTAGATTGATGGGTCAACAGGTTATGGCAGCACTTAATGACAAGTTTCCACTGGGAACCACCAAATATGAATCCGGTGGTTTGGAGCAGGGAGGCATCTAAACCATTAGGACTACTCCTGGAGGACTGGAGGCAGACAAACCTGACAAAGAGTTTTTTTGTAGAATCTAGAGGGATTATCAGACCTCCTGGATGCGGTCTTGCCATTGATAAAATTTGATTAAACCTATTCATGGAGAAATATATGGAACTGTGTCAGCTATACAGAATAATAATTAGTAAAGAAAGTATCTAAGATGATCAAGAATACTAGAAAATATGTTGAATAATAGATTTATATTTTTAAAGGAAAAAGAAACCTCACTGATTAGAACAAGAATAACTTAACTACAACTAATAGCTTAATAGTTTCAGCTGATTTACCGTGCCTCTTAAAAGCGTTGATTTATTAGGTTTGCATTTACATAGACTAAATAAAATAAGATAAAAAGGCCCTTTGCTTTCCATTAGGCATTAAAGGGCAATAATATGACACAATTTGGGTTAAGCTTTAACTAAAAAAGAAAAATAAAGCATGTTGTCAACAGGTTGTTTTTTTTCTCCCAGTTAAATCTCATATTAGATACCTTTAACTTACCTTTAACTACCTTTACCTGTACCTTTAACTACAATATGCACTTACGACAAGGTCCTTCAGGAAAACGTGCATTTTTCTTATAAGGAAGCAACAGATCTTGTTTAAGGTGAAATTCTGGTTGGAAACTTTCAACAACACATTTCTCTGAAAGAATTCACCAGCTTTTAGTTTCATTTGTCTTGTTTATTAACTCGTAATCGTGGTGGATTATTGTGTTCAGTCCCTGTCTGGTTAGGTTTAGGCACCATGATGAGTTAGTTCATTTAAGCAACAAAAATGCTAGTTTACCTTCAGTCAAAAACACTGTTTGGTTTAGTTTAAATTGCAAAACTGTTTACTTGGGGTTACAAAAACAAACAAAGGACATGGACTGGCTTAAAATGACTGGACAATATTTTCCCATGGAAAAACTAACAGCAGTTAACAATAATAACCTACTATAGTACAGAAATATGCAAATAGAAACCGTTTCACAACACTAAATAAAGCAGACTCGCTGTAGGAGCCATGTTTTCTGCTGTTATTCTGCCCCGTCACCAGGAAGCTACATGGTGTTTTAGTCACACCTATGGTGGCAGTGGGTATTTAAGGTCACTTATCAAATTACAAAAGTATTTTCAAAGAGGCAAACAGTTTTTAACTCCTGCACTTCAAACGAATGGACAGTTGAGAGTAAATAAATATCAAGATAAATTTACAAAAGAGGAGAAGTGGGATTATTGTTACAGGAAGTAAAGGTAGTAAGAAGAGTTAACCTCCAGCAACCTAAACCTCATTATATTACCTTCTGTTCTATGCGTTTCCAAGTGAAAATTTAAAATGATAAGTTTTGTTCTAAAACATAAATTAGATTAGTCTGTTCTGATGAAACATGCTGTAATCTTGCTGTTTTAATCTCCTCCTGTTTTCCCTCTCATCTCCTCCCCATGGCTCTCTTCCAACATCCCTTCCTGTTCTGTACTCAGTGAGATGGTAGACTGGATGGCTGAAGCTACTGGTGGTAGTGATGGTGGCATTTAGGGAACAGCTGCTTCTCTTCCTCGTTCCCCATCACCTATTATACCGATTATCAGTACTGTCAATCTTAGTAGGCCTACCCCTCACTCCTCCATCCCCCACTACTCACTTCCCAATCGCACTGTCCCCCTCGATGGTAGCCTGAAGGGCTGTGCTGAGAGATGGATCCTGCACGGATCCAGGACTCCTGCGATAGATGCACGAAGAGCTTCCTCTTCCTGCAGCTATCCTGCAGCTAAACTCGGTAGAAGAGGAACTTTTACATGCTTGCTTTTGAAGTTCCCGGAATATGAACTAGGTATTGCCACTGAGACTTTGTAGAAGCTAAACATAACAAACAATAGTCGTGTGGGAAAGTATAACTTGTGTGACAAGTGGAAGGAAGAAGCATCCACAATATACAATAATAATCAGCAACATAAGCTACTATGATATGCTTCTTTCCACGCTTCTTTCTGAGATTTATCCTGTTTCTGTCATTATGTTTGCTGTTGTCCAAAACTGACATCAGAACACAATGATGGACTTTGACTTCTGCACTGATTTCAACTGAATGCATTGCCAAACAACCATCAACCATGCCCACATGAGGCCCGCACAGGGATATTAAAAAATATTTAAAAATTATGCAAAAGTAAACCATTATTAAAAACATTTTTTTTTTAAAAACTAAGATTTTTATTAAGATGAAAAAAACACATTTACAGACCATATTCAACTGTGAAAATATTTAAAATTGCCAGCAGAATTCTGTCTCAATTTTGTGTCTCAATTAGGCCTTATAGTCACTACAATAGATGATTTTTTTTAAAGAAATGAAAATAAATAAATAAGTAAATAAAAAGTTAAAATAATGATTAATCTGTGAAAATATTTTTTGCCCTTTTAAGATGAAGGCTGAACATCACATTGGCCCTTAGATTGCCTTCTGAAGAAAGGTTTTTGTATCCCTGTATGCATCAAATTTTGGTCCAAATAACACTTAAATCTTCTGTACAATCTTTTAAAAGTCCCCGGTCCAGTACATCATTAACCCATGTCACTGGACCAAAGAGCTGCCAAAATAAAGGACCATTCCAAAACCTTTGATCTTTTGTTCTGCTTACGCCATTAGTGTAGAGAGCCACACACAGTGGCTCGCTGCCAAGAGTTTGTTAGATCTCGCTTACGAGGATGGCTCAGGTAGACCTAATAGAATCTTTCCTTCCCTCATCTGTGTTGACTTCAAACAGTGTTGGATGAATGAAGGGAGACAATCTGGGTCTGACTTTGAGGATGAGGTTGAAGAATACTTACAGGCTTGTGCTTTTTCTATGGGTTGGGCAACCAAGCTCCTACTACACTGCACAGATCAAAGTTAATTCCCCTCTTAATTAAGCTGAAATTGGATGAGAGCAGACAGAGACTAGCTTTGGTTTTCCTTTGTGCCAGAAAACATTACAAGCAGTATTTCTCAGTGTGCATTTGCATGTGTGTTAGCACGACGGGAAGGATTTCTTAAATCTGTACCCACCATCATAGGTGTTGACACACCCTCTTAAGGTGTGTGAAGAGCATACACTTTGTGTATTTGTGTGTGTTGGAACTACTTGTTCGATCCCTCTCCTGATGGCCGATCTGTCTACATGTGGCCTGGTGTATGCACAGTGGCATTCCATAATGAGTCTCCTTCTGCCACTCTCTTTTCCATGGCCATGTCCATGTGTTGTGATGCTAATGAGCCCTTGCTACCTCAAACACCCTCTTTAATTGTCCTCTTTGATCTAGCACTAATTCTGCTAATTAGGAGTCCAACTTTCAAAGTTAAACGTTTTGCACGCGTTAGTGTGACCATTCATAGGTGTGTGTGTGTGCATATTAAGAGATAACAAAATAAAATAGCATAATAAAAAGAAAAAAAATATTTTCCCTGCTCATCCATCTTTTTCTTGCCCCAAGAGAGCTTGGTCACATAACATAAAAAAGGTATGCATCACTTGTAATTTAGAAGTCATTACATTAGCTACACTATTACCAGAAACCCAAAAGGCACACACAATACATCAGCAGACAGACACTATATCATGCTGCTAGCAGATGTAAAAGTATGAAATCTGCTTTTGCACAGATGCTTTGGTTTGCAATGGTTGCACAAACACATCTGCACATGGACAAACAGATTAATGTACTGTGTGAGGAAGTTTAACACAGAGACTGGAGCAAACATTCATTGACATAATCAAACTGACGCATCCAACAAGGCATCCTCTTTTCCATCCAATTTGTTTGCTCTGCTGTCTCACACATTGGACTAATATGCTGTAAGCGCTCAAAAACATAAAAAACTATCACAAACACAGTATAATGAATCAACTAAAGGCTCTGAGGCTAAAACCTTCTCAGGATCCTAATTTGTGTAATCCTTTAAGAATCCAAAGAAAATGATTAATTCAAGTTCAAATTCCTTTGTTATCGTCTAATACAAGGTGTGGGACCTTTATATTCTTAAAAGATTATGATAGCATTATTATGGGATTAATGTTTAATCTAAAATAATTTGGGGATAAAGAGGCCTGGGAAGTATGTTGAGCACAATCTGGTATAAATATATTACAGACGCTATATATAATGGTTTAGTTGCTTTTGTACTTTTTTAGAGACAGGGTTTATTTTACCAGTACCAGCATAAAAAATAAAAATAAAAAAGTACTCTGCACTAATACAAAGATATAAATGTGTATTAGAACATGGACAAATTAATTTAAGAGATATGCACATATGTGAAACTGCTCTCTGTGGGTTTGCCAATTCTGGCAAATAGGATCATCCCTGGATTGACAGTGTGATCCAGTGTCTTTGAGATTACAAAAAGAGAAAAAAAAAGGCCCTTTAAATGTCTCGTGACTGAGCTGCTTGGTCAAATCACAATTAGTGTCATTCGCACCAGGATAGTCTGAAGGATTTGGCTCAATTGGATGGTAAACTCCGCAGAATGGCTGCGCCACACCATCATAGCTGATCGCAGAAACTTTACTCATGGGAATGGTTGCACCAGCAGCTCTGCAGTGCACATGGCTGTTCTATTTCTGCCCTTTGCTGCTTTGAAACTAAGTCCATTTAAGCGGAGGAGATAGTTCTGGAAGGAAGTCAGTCCATCTAAAGCAAAGTGGATCTGGTCGATATTACAAGTAAAAGACTGCATCACATTCATGCTGAAACATCTTTACCGTTGGCTCTGACACCAAGCCATCAGGTGAGAGAGTCTCGATACTCAAAAACATGGACAACGACTATCTTGAATAGCTTTGACACGACACATCCCTAAAATAAAGAAATGAAGAGCAAGCATGGGAGACCGGGTTGGACTCGTCAAATAATTTCTTTGAAGGTTTTTGTTCTCTTTAAAACCTAAAATTACACCAACTATCGCACAATGACTACAGTTTCATGTTGTTTTATTATTAGGAATAAATTCTAAAGTATTATTTTTCAGCTTTACATGGAAATAACTATTCTAAATTGAGGTTTATGTGGAAAACATGGTAATTTGTATTTACTTAAATCCACTTTGAATCAGTGGGTTGGGGGGTGTTTTGATTGGATAGAGGACAGATGCGAGGCATGTATGTCTACTGAATGTAAACAAACTCCACCTTCAGCGTGTTGTCTTTTTGGCTACAAAATCACAGAAGAACCATTTTCACTTTGATTATAATTTTAAACTACCAGTAAATGAGAAAACATGAACACACTAGCACACTTGTTTCAGCAGCAGGGGAGACAAAGAAAAATGTAGTATCTAGCAGACTGAGTGGATTATTGCATCATCAGGGTGAAACAGCCACGTATTGTTTAGGTTTGTGCCCAAAGTTATGCTTGTATGTGTTGATTGTGTTTATCTGCAATGACTCACAACACACTTTGCTTTGTAGTCCATTTCCTGTGTTTGGCCCATGGAAACCAGAATGAGTTCTGCGTTTATACACAGGCCGAGTTTGTTTCTTTGATCCAAATAAGAATTTGTTTGTGCATTTACACACCCCACAAAAAGCAGACTTTCCAAGCATCTGGCCCAGGATATGAA
This sequence comes from Kiunga ballochi, assembly GCA_037177335.1. Lineage (NCBI taxonomy): Eukaryota > Metazoa > Chordata > Actinopteri > Atheriniformes > Pseudomugilidae > Kiunga > Kiunga ballochi. Next base: position 15,704,633 of record JBAMIG010000013.1, on the reverse strand, counting down.
TTTTAAAAAAGCAGGTGTGAATGTTTACTAAAATGCTTTACTCGGTTAAACTGTTCTTTAGGCAGTGATATTCCCAAAACAATCACTGATCAGGAAGAAAAAGGGAAAAAAATATCCAGCTTATTGATTTGCAAAGTAAAGACAGAAGTTCTTCCCCTTCACTGGCTCAAACATTGCAAGTTAACAATGTAGAAACACCAAGTTTATGCAGTCCTTGGTTTCTAATTTCACTTTAATGTAAAAAAGGAAAAAAGGAATATGTGAAACAAGACCTTCTCAAGTGGATCAGAACTTTTGGTTGCACTACCAGAGCACAAATGAGCATTCACACTACTCCAAATGCACTCCACCATCCATGGAATAAAACCTGGGTTCATTTAATTTGTTTATACGAGGGCTCAGCGGGTCTATGAGGACATATAATCAGGGTCTGCTAGTCATGCAGCAAACATGGTTAACGGCTAAAGATGAGGAAGTCTTTACAATTGTCTCTCCTCTGTGGAGAAGAGAATGAGTTGTCATGTAGTACATTGTACAGAAGATTTGACAATGAGAATGAGCCTGCGAATTCAAAATCTGTGGACTTGCTTATCTTGTTTAAAAAGCAAATAAAACCAATCTTTACCAAACTTTTGCTTAACTTTTGTTCTTGTGTTTTACATTCTGTTGTTTTTATTTTTATTTAAGTGTGATTTTCAGAATCACATTAACTTTTCCCCCCTTTCTATGCAGTGTAAATCTGCCATCAGAGAGCACTTACTGCTTTTGCATGATACTGAGCCCAATATAACAATTAACGATCAGCTTTATTAAAATAAGCAGGGAAGGAAATGTGAGGTTTTAATTTTAAAACATGATATGCTTTCGCATGTGATCAAATGCATTCAGATAAAACATTTCAATAGAAACTGCAGACATTTAAACTATGCCAGTGCACTATAATTATCTAAATTTGAACACACAGATGCACAGGAATACAAGCAGCCTAACTTGCATTCAGAGTCACAAAGGGACTTGGATTCATTGGCTACTGTGGATAATCAATATTAATCACAAAAAGAAAAAAGAGGAAAGGAAAGGACAAAAGATAAACTTGTGTCTCTTACCATCCACTTATATATAAACAACTCAAGGCCATTTTTTATTCTGATAAACTGAGTTGTCAAAGCAAAACGGGATTAATAGATTTCAACCCACTGTGAGAACAGTGGATGTCAATCCATCGATTTCTAGATAAAGGAGAACACACTGGCTTTAAACACAGGGAAAGGTAAATGTCAATTATTCCAAGATGTGGAAAGAAACACTTATATGAGATGTGTTTTGAATAGGTCTACAGCTGGATGTGAATAAGTTAAAGGAGGCTGGTAAAAAGACAAAATGAAAACTAAGGAGCTGGCTGAGTGAATAACCTTGACAAAGCCAGTGACTGTTTGTTCAGCCACTTAACACTGATCTATTAATCCTCCAAAAGATGCATGAAAGTTCAGAATTTTCTTTGTGTCTGTGTGATACATATTAAAGTGTTATGGTTGGTTATGTTCTGCTGCTGACATATTGTTTTTGTTCACCTAAATTTGGGGTTTGGGGGAAATCTGATGTTAATTGAGCTCAGTTTTCATGCAGAAATATAAAAAAAGATGGAATTGGTTCACAAACTTCTTAGCAAAAATCATATGCACAAGGGTGTCATGGAAGTCAATACAAATGCAATCTTAAGAATGCTAATAACATGGAAAAGTGGAGGCAGTAGTCTGCCACAGCACAGCCAGGGGATCTCATGCCATTCGGAGCATGGTCTTTTAACCGAGCACTCTGTCAGAGATGCCAGTTTGAAGGACGATGCTCGCCCAAGTGACATTTCTCCAGGGTAGTGAAGAGGGGACAAAAGTGTGAAACATTGCAGGTTGTTAGAGGAACACAGGTTTTAAAAGAATTGCAAAATATGCATTCATAAGGTTAAATCATGAGTGAGATAGGGAGCAGTTTTTGATTTAGCCATCACCTCATTTTCTCTGGAATGACTCAAGCAGCTGTTCCACATACATATATATATTTCTTGGTGTGTGTGTGTGTGTGTGTGTAAAATATTCTTAAAACAAAGCAATCTAAATGGACGTCCAAAGCAGTACTTTTGTTATGGTAAATTTCTAAAATCTAAGCATAACTGGCCGAGCTTTTTTCTCCTTGTTACTTTGCTTTCTGGCATCTTGGCTCAATTCACGTCATCATACCTGAGAGACTATTTTAAGGACAAGAAAATAGATCAGAAGCGAGAAGACGAGAAAGATGCACTCGTTTATTGGCTGAGAGGTCATTAGCATCCCACTTATTAGTGTGCTGCCATCTACGCTGCCCCTCTGTGTCACTCAATCCTTTAAGATAGATTGGCTGTCTGTGCAGAGAAGCAGCCAATGACATACAAACACACTGAACAAACACAACCGCTGCCAATTTCTGTTATGTCTTTATCCATTTGTAGCCTTCATCTAAAAGTGTACAAGACAAGTTAAAAGATAGTTGAGAAAAAAACTGTGGCAAAACACTCATTATGATTTGCAAACATGTTTTAATAAACCCTAGTCTGGACGTTCCCTTATGTGAAGTTACGTATTGGTCAAATCATTTTGGATCCAGCAAACCAAGTGGAAAAAGACATTGTTTACATTGGTTGTGTGCATTAATTATAGGAGCTCCGAAGTGGGGAAGGTGTTGACATTCAATTTAATCGAGTTATTACATTGAAAGGAACAAATCAGGGAAAATAAGCTCCCTCCATCATTGAAGCTATTTTTCATATACCCATATTTTAGACATTTATTTTGATAAATGGACATTAAACAATTTCACAGCACATATGGTTATATATTTGGTAAATATCATGGTCACCATTTGGTATGGATTGTGTAGCAGATCATAAAATTCAAGTAGAAATTGTAGAAATATGTACTACTCACACATTTGGACTCACCCAAAATGTCAATTAGTGAGAATAGGCATGTCATTGGAGACATTCAGTAAGTGAATACCTATTTTCCTCTAATGCCAATTATAATGCATTTATTGGCAGTGTTAAAATCTGCAGACAAAGGTCTTTAGGGTTGAGCCATAGGGTTGAGCTCTCTTGAGTCCCCCCACAGGGTCATGTCCTGCAGATTTTAAATGCTTAATGAGTTACTACATCATTGACTTTTTACATTTTAAATGGCCCAAACCATTATGTAATTGGCCATTTTTACACAATTTGTTGCTACACACCAGATTCAACCTCCAGGGGACTTGCTTTTGACCTTTCTGCTTTTGTTTTGTTTAATAAATTTGATCTGGAAGATTGTTTAATGTTGTCAATGTGCTTTTACACATGTACCAAAGCACCAGTGGAAACAAGAGTTCAGCTACTTTGGCTGAGATATATGATTTTATCTACAAATACATTTTGTTGGAACCGGTTCTGGATTTTAATTCCTTTTTTTTCATGTGTCTTCTCTGCAGCTGCATTAAATGGACAGTAAATTTCTTCAGTGATGCTGTGATTTAAACCCATTGCCTTCATGCTTGGTCGTTTCAGACGTAATTAAACTGTTCATATGGCTGAATCCTTCAAACCTTTTGTTGCTTCTCGCTTCATCTTTATTATATAGTTTTAACTTTTCTCAAACATCTTTTGGTAAAGGGTGTTACAGTGATAATATATTTTGTCCTAACCAAGAAAAACACACTACAGAGTCGTCTTTCCAAGTGTGGTCTAATTTCCACAGCCGGATGAGATGGCAGTGGAATAAAGGTAAGAAACAGGCACAGACACAGAGATTTAGACTTCTATTCTGTTTGGTTTCTTCGTTCTGTTGTCTTCCAAATTTCCATGTTTTTTTTTTTTTTTGTTATTTTAGTCTTTCCTACTTTACACAAGACTTTAAACCAGCAGATAACAGGACATCACCTTGTTGGTTTATAAAGGAGTAACTGTGCATGTAGCATCTACCCATGCTGGACTTTTTAAATTTCATTTATCTGAATTTTAATCCTTTACAAAGATCATAGTGTGAAAAATCACACTACTTTGCAATCAAAATCTCAGAACAGAATAAACATGTCAATTAACTGTGGAGTCCAAATCTGATAAATAACCAGAAAATACTTCAAATTAAAAAATCTAATCACATGATGAAAAGTATAAAGTGCCTGTTACACATCAACTTTTTGATGTCTTGAGCACCTGCCTGCTGTTTTAATCGTAGCCTATATTTGTCTGACAATGTGAGTAGGTAGGTATGTCTGGGTTTAGGCTGGCATGAAGCACAGAGTCAGGCTGGCTTCTAAGGTCCCCTGAGGGGCTTCGTGTTTTGAGTCTCTATTAGGCTGATGAGGTTTGGCAGCTCATGTTGCTGGAGTTCCTGTTGAGTTTCAGCCCTCCTCATGGCTAGACCTAATTAAACTTAAACCCCAGCCCTAATTTAAAGATAATTAGCTGTAGGGGTTAGCACCACCACCACAGACTTAGATGAGGCTTGTGTAAAGTGGGTAGTAATGCGTGTTAAATAGCAGTTATTCAGCAATAGACCAGCAGAATTAGGTGAATTTACCATATGCAGTTTAGATGATTTTCCAAAGTGGCTTAAAATAAAAGGTTTGCACACCACCTCCAAATTTAGAGAGCCCTAACAATCTCAATGTGTCTCAAGAGAGAAGAGTTTGGGGTTTTTTTTGTGATGACGAAAGAAACCAAGTGGCCCAGCTGCATTTTTGAAGGTGCTACGCAATAAACTGCTTGAACCTCAGGACTGGCCCTATGTTTTCCCATTAAGCTATACTGACAGCTTGACATTTCCCAGGGTAAAGGGCTCTGATTCAGGTATGTTTTATTCATCCTATTGACTACGAATAGTTGCCAACCAGACAGAGAGCAAAAGCCTGAAGTGGTAGGCAGCAGTGAGAGGAATAGCAGAAAACACCTGTTGTTGATGTGTGTACTCTTCAGGTAGCCAGACACAGCTCTGAGACAGCTGGGTGGTACATACACAATATACTCATCTTCATGCAGACAGAGATGGGGAGATACTGCCAGTGGAGAAAAGATAAAAATGCCTCTTTACATAGTGGAGTCCGTTGGGTGTTGTGGAGATATGTGATTATAGGCTTCAAGTTGTTTTAAAAGTTGCTGCATTATCTCTTGAGAAAAACAAGAGTGGAACTGAACAAACAAAGCTCTATCTTTGGGCTGTTGCTCGGGGTTCCTCTGATACTTCAGAGACTTTTACAGCAGTTTCCAAAAAATGTCTCATCCCATTTGAAATCCAAATAATCAGCTTATGTGGTGCTCTGTTCATGTGATGCTGTTTCAGTAAAACTTTGCAAAATAATCCAACAGCTGGCAGAACAGCGTTGCAGCGTTTTACTCTCTTTTCTTTTTGTACAACCAGCTGCCTTATCAAAAATATCAAAAACAGCCGGTGTTGGTGTATTAGTATAACACCAGTGGTCTGAAAAGTTAGCTTTGAGTTGATTAATAATTCTGACAGATGGTCGATATGTTCAAAGTTCATCTGTGATGCAAACGGATTTTAGCTATGTAGAGTTTTGCAAATCATCTCCATCTGCTATTACTAGGTACTTTAGACCGGTGGATAATCCAATTAAATCTTTAAAAGCTATCTATTGCTTTTTTTAAGGTTTATTTACATTTTTTAAGGTTTATTTACATTTTTTTATGTATGCAATGCAGAAATAACATATATGTAAGAAAGTTTTAGCATTACAGAAGGTCGCTTTATTGTTTGTATCATCTCTCACAATGTTTTCTGATGAAAAAAAAACTATTTTCAAGCTGAATATAAGTGAATGGTGTAAGTGTGTTCATATGATATTATCTGGAGAGGGGGGGGGGGGGGGGGGGGGGGGGGGGGGGGGGGGGGGGGGGGGGGGGGGGGGGGGG
>JBAMIG010000013.1:15668223-15682053 GCA_037177335.1 Kiunga ballochi | reverse complement strand
GCATCAGAAAACGCAACATCTTCTACAGCAGACATGGTCTAGTAAGGTCTGGTTAATATTCACAAAGGATGAACCTGATAGTTTTAACATTTTCTCATGGTTATATTTCTTGCTGTTTTATTCAAGAAGGAGCATTGCGGTATAGCACTATGGTAAGATGGACAAACAAGATAAATTAGAAGTGCTCAAAGGGAACAGAGCTTTTAATCAAAATCCATCCATAACTTTTTTTCTTGCTGACAGACAGAGTGACAAACAGACAAATCAATGCCCCTAAATACACAATGGCTGCACTGGCAAAGGAAAAATACAGATATAATCACTGGAAAAAGTCATCTTTTCGTATTCCACTAAGCTTACTGACGCGTTAGAAACTGTTATATCAAACTGATGATACAATCACAGTGGGAGATCAACACTTATGAAGAAGTGACAGTGTCCATACACAACGTCACTTCTTATTGACAATATATTTGCCCGTGACAGCTTAAAGGACATCTAGATTTCAAAATTAGCAATATCCCCCCCTCCTCACACACACACACACTATATGCTGTATATAATTTACAGCAGTTCAAATATGATGCAGCATCTTAAGAAGGTTTTCAATAAGAAACTAATCATTGGGCTTCTTTTATTTGAAACAAAATAAAATCACCACTGGGTGGCAGTAAGACAAAATGTGTGAATTGCAGTTGTCTTAAAAGAACTATGGCACAGAAGTAATTCACATTCATGAGGCTTTGGTCATGCATGTTTTCTATTCAGGTGGCTACAAAGTGAATGAACTGAACTATAATGTCTAATAAACTCCCTGGTTTCACATCCTGACATTCTGAGGAGAGCCGACCGAGTTTGTCAGAAACAGGAAGTCAAAGGCCACAGGTTTGAATGCTGGGAAGCAAAATAAGCAATATCTACTTCTACTACTACCACTACTACTACTTCTACTACTACTACTACTACTACATCTACTGCTACTACTACTACTACTACTACTACATCTACTGCTACTACTACTACTACTACTACTACTACTACTACATCTACTGCTACTACTACTACTACTACTGCTACTACTACTACTACTACTACTACTACTACTACTACTACTACATCTACTGCTACTACTACTACTACTACTACTACTACTACTACTACATCTACTACTACTACTACTACTACTACTACTACTGCTACTACTACTACTACTACTACATCTACTACTACTACTACTACTACTACTACTACTGCTACTACTACTACTACTACTACATCTACTGCTACTACTACTACTACTACATCTACATCTACTTCTACTACTACAACAACTACTACTACTACTACTACTACTACATCTACTGCTACTACTACTACTACTACTACTACTACTACTACTACTACTACTACTACTATATCTACTGCTACTACTCCTAATTTAAAATATTGATGAGGAAAATTAACAACTTACCTTTGAACACAACAAACAAATGAACAAATAACAAGACAAAACGGCACACATTTAAACCAATTGTGTATGTGTAAAATAATAATTGTCTCATTTTGAATAGAACTGCTCTAAACTACAGTATTTTGATGTTAAACCTACCCCCATTTAGGTTTTTTTGTGCATTTCGAACTATGTCTTTAAATAAATTGTATGTGTAAAAGCCAAGTAGGTGACACAAATAATTGGCCTTATTTTGAACCCTTTCTAACCAGCATTACATAATTTATTTAGTTATACTTTTTCTTATGTCACATTGCTTCCAGTAACTAAACTACCCCACGTACCAAAGTGCATTCAGTTATTCATTATAAAAGTTATAAAAATACTAGGATAATGAAGAATGATGTAAACCTCTCTGATACTGACTGGCAGAGAAGCAGCAAAACAAAGTCTCTCTGATACTGACTGGCAGGGAAGTCTTTGTACAGCAAACAGACGTGATTGGAGGTGCTGTCGTTCCTGAGTTGAAGAAGATTTATCTTGTGCCGCTCTACAGAGATGATTGCAGAGGTAAATGCATAATCACAAGAACATTACGAACATTGTCTTTTTGTGTTTTTATAACATAAATTGTGCTCCTTTTTTTATTTTAAAGAAAGATTTTATTTTGACTTGCACTGCTTCAAAGTGTGTCAGTCTTTCCATCTCCTCCAGTCTCCTCTCAACCCCAGGAGTCTGTAGCCACAAGAAACGTGCTGACATTTAAAAAGCAAAAGGTGAGATGCGTGCCACAAGAATCAACTGTTTTATTCTCAACTATTGTTCTCTTTAGAACTATTGTTCTGTTTCTTTAGTTGCAAAACAAAGCGAATAGGTGAAAAAAAACAGATGGTCAGAGAGTAGTGATGAGTTTCTCCAGCAAAAGAAGAGCAATTAATCAAAAGCCGGTCCTGCACCAGTTACAACCCAGTTATTTGATTAATGGTATTAATTTGAGAAGTTATGGTTTATCTGTGGCCACTTTAACATAGATGAATATATAGTTTGAGAATTCATCATTTTTCTAGAATTATACATTAAAAAAACTCACGTTTCCAACATTTCTGTTCTTTTTTGTGAAACCATGTACATTATAATTGCAAGATTAAAATCATGAGATGACAACATCTCAGTTTGAGTAACCAGACTTGTCCCTTTTCTCTTCTGAGAAGTACAGTAGAGCTCAACCCTTTATGTTTTCTGACAACTTATCAGCATCATTGTACTGAAACAAATGTGTGTCACACACTGCATTGATATCTACCTTATCTGCAGAGTACGAGGGAAAAACAGTGTCATAATTCAAAAACTGATTTCATTTTGAGCATTACGGTTCTGTTGAAAATCTCTCATTAGAAAGGTTTGTGTTATGTGAGAACTGGTGATAAAGAGAAGAGAAATATCAAGAGTAAATGATTTGCTGTGGACCCTCAGCCGTTAATGAGTGCAATGCAAATGGAATAACATCAATGGTTGACTTTTGTTTTTAAACCTTGGTTCGGAGTTTGTGTGGTTTAACTTGTGATGTGTGAAAGCAAACCCTTTCTGACTGCATCTTTTAGATCCCATTTAATCAAAATCAGCTTTCTTACAACTTAATAATATAAAAAATACACACCCAGACACACAAATATATACACAGACAGAGACACACAAATACATTCACACAGAGACACATTTATACATATGTACTGTATATATATTGACTATCTCACTGTTTGTATACTGAATATACTTTTTATGCCAGTCTCTCACTTGTATTTAGACATGTTTATGGTTACATGTGGTTCCTGGTCCATGGCTGACATTTAAATTAGCCTGAAATTAGCCCTAAACAAATTAAACTTCCTCATTCTTATTGGTTTTGTGTGAAGTAAAAAGAAACATGTTTTGGATTCACATTTATTTCCTGTTTTTAGTTCATCTTACAGTATCTCTGTCTCCATTTATATCAAACCACCAGTATCTGCATGCCCTCATCCCAATTTCCCATATTGAGTCTGCACCATAAAATCCCTCATCTTGCTTCCCACAATATTGTCTGTGCTCAACCTGATCCACAGGTGTGCCGCTTTATTAACCCCGGTTTCCCTTCATCTCTTTCCTGGCCTTTCAGTCAAACGTCCCAAACAGTAACTGGTGCATTTGCTCTTCTTAATGTTTACTTTACAAACTTCTCCTTTCTGTCTATGCTCTCTCTTTTTAAAATGTGTTTCTTTTTCGAAGTTGTCCACTGTAAGGTGGAAAGCTGCACAATATTGCGTCTGAAATGCATTTCTTTTTGTGCATGCTGTTCAACTTGGGTAAACATAGGAAGTGGAAGTTCCCTTCCTCCCCACATAATATTGAGACCTCGCATTCAGACCACAAACCAGCCAAAGCATGTTACCCGGAAGCCTTTGCAGAAAGTCTTCCTCACTAAAATGGTGTCTTGGGTGTCAAAAAGTTGGCCTCAGAAGTCTAAACCAGCACCTTTGTTTCCACACAGCTGCAAAGATATATTTCAGAGGAACATTTAGTTCATTTGCAGTCATTGATTATGTGTAACATCCCTGAATAAATGAGAAGCAAAAGAAAGAGAATAAGCAGCAATAACTAAAAACCCCCTTAAGCACCATTAGTGCCCAGAGATTCACAAGTGTAATAGCCACACCCCTTCAACTATCTTAGCCCCAGTGTCTCAACAACATTGCGCTAGTCGGTTCCTGCATTGCATACATCTTTTCCCAACATCTCAAGTTTCAACAAATGCAAGCTCTGCAAACACTTCAAAAAGCTGCTGCATTTGATACCAGATTTCTAACTAGCCTTACTTCTAAAATATGGGTGTGTAACAGAAACTAAGAAAGCATGTGGGCTGTAGTCAAGAGTGTGTATGTGTGTGCACACGCAGATATCTTTGCCAGTATGTGTGAAGGTTTAAGGGCCTGTCCAAACATCCACCTGGCAGGAAAAACAGGAATAGGACTTGTCACCGTATGATTGCACAACACTACTGAGGATTCACACTGTGCTTAAAAAAAGGCCTGGGACGCCTCTGTAGCTCACAGCACAGAGAACAAGGAAGCTCAAATATAATCCTACATTACCTTCAAAGTTAGTTTAAACTCAATTGTATTATGAATATTTTGGGTGTGTAACAGCTTGAACTGACAGCATACATTTGTTTTTATATGTTTGTCCAGTTCCAATGTGATGTGTGAGCTTACAGCTAAAAGGACAAAGTAAAAGGCAAAGTACATCTTGATATATGTGTGTGTGTGTGTGTGTATGTGTGAGTGTGGTTTCCAGTGCGTTTGCCACCTCCACTGAGGTTTTGTTTTCTGACAGGACCTGCAGAACAAGGGGCATGGACAGTGCAGCCCTAAAAAGGAAGTCTTAGTCACAAAGCTGCTGCAGCTGCTGACGGGGAATAAAATACACTAAAAGGAGCATTTGAGGGGAATAATTATGACAACTAGATGTTATGTAGTTTATAAAACACTTAACATTCACCTGTTCAAGAAAAAGAACAAAGAGGCTGCTAAAAGATTGTGATAAAACAGAAGAAAATGAGGAATTTTCTTTAGTCAGGTTTAAAAAGAAAACACTGACCAATGAAATTGTCCAAGTCTCATATATGGCTTTGCAACTGTATTTTTACACACTCAGTGTGAATGCTTACAAGGAGCTACTTGAGCCAACAGCTGCATGATGTAAAGACGTTTTGATTTTCTCTTTTTTAAAAAAAAAAAAATGCCTGTTTTAATTTCATCAAAAATCATTGTCATATTTGACCACATACTACAAATATTTCCGTTAATCTAATATTTTCACAACTTTTTTTTTCTGTCATTAGAAATGATGACAGAATGCTGCCTTCTGTTCAGGCAGCATTAAAATTTGTGGACATGTGTTCGTTGTCTAAAGGCTTCAGGTGCTCATTATTACAAAATCTACAGTTACAAAATCTATTATCATTATTTTGAAGTTAAGAGGAATGTGAGAAACATTTCGTCAATAAAACGACCACAAACTGAGAGCAAGTGTATCAGTCCTATTCTAAGAGAATGACAAAAACAGAGATAAGATCAAGATGGGAGCGTGACAATCAACTGACAGGCAGGTAAATAGTGGAATCTGAAGATGAGAAGATACAGTTTGGGGTCTGTTCTACCTTTTACATCTCTCAGTTTTGCTACCGCCTTCAGGCAGCTTTGATACTCTGTGTGTTTACTGAGTGAATATGTATCTGTGTGTGTGCACAACAAAGATTAAAGAAGTAAGGGGGTGAAGGAGACAGCTCTGACATTTCGAAACTTCAACAGGCTCTGGCGCCCACCTGTTCATAGACTGAAGAAGAACAAACACCCTTCATTACAATATAAATGGAGGTAAACCACTAAGCCAGTACAGTTTGATGGAGAAAGTCTGGGTAACAGATATTTACAAGTTATTGTTTAATCAGCTTTAGTTGGAATACCTGTTATTTTGACATGAATTTGCACTTAAGCTCTTAAGTACAGCTTCAGTTACCGTTATTTATTTCTGTTCACGTTTTTAAGGAATAGGCTACTTAAAGTTAACATCATTTTTTAATCTTGCGTATGATGGTTATTTCAAAAACCAAGAAAAATTACTAAATTGTAAATAATCCGTGTACTTAAAGTCTGTATTCAGTGTATTGTTGTGTTGCTTTCTTAAAACAGTCTATCAATTGTTCTAGAAAATAAATAATGAAGTTCACATGGCTGACTACTAGTTTATACTTTTTTTTCATAAAAGCAACATAAAAAAGTATTTTCTTTTGTATGATTAATATCTAAAGAAATGGCATGATAAAACTTAAATGTTGATGTATTGATGCATTTAACTTTCCCCTGTATTTCTAAATTACATTCATTACTTTGATGTGATTTTTAATGATATCAAATAAAATCTAGAATCTCACCAAACCAGATGGTCAAGAATCCAGAGTTTAAATTCAGCAAAGTTTGCTTTAACTCCAAATCATTACATCATCCAAAACAAACAAACAAACAAACAAACAAACACACAAACAAAAAAACAAAAATACCTCATTTTCATTCAAATACAACTAGAATTGTAATTTGAACTATTTCAAATAGTTGCTACATCAGCATGTGTTAAAATATGTTTTTGTTATTGTGTTCCTAAATTAAAGTAAAACAAAATAGCACAATGAAATAACTACTGTGTCTGCATATCACAATAACAATAGATATTAGATTTAAATTGAGAAGTTATAACATGAAGTCATGAACACTCTGCTGATGGTGGCAGAGAGGAGAACACTAGACAAACATTTGCATATTATGGAAAATACCAGCCATCCTCTGCACACCATCAGCAGCAGCCAGAGGAGCCTGTTCAGTGACACACTGCTCCTGCACAGCTGTAAGACCAACAAGTTTAAGAACTCCTTTGTCCATCTATGCCATCCCTCTCTATAACTCCTCACTCAGGGAGAGGAGGACAGAAAGAGATGACTGGTAGTTATGTAATGCATATTTTCCTTTTTACTGTATTTTATATCATATTCTATTTATTTTCTTATTGTTTTCTTTGCATTGAGTTTTTTTTTGTGTATAAACTGTTGAAAATCTCCTTTACCTGGGGGAGACATCCCAAAGGTATTATTAAAGTTAAGTCTTGTAATTGCATTAGTTAGGGATGGGCAACTCCGGTCCTGCAAGTGTTAAGGAATTTTCCTGCTCCAAAACACCTGACATGCATCAGACTTAATTAACATACTTGTGCAGCACTTCACATCAAACTCTGCTAATTAACCACTGATACGAGTCAGGTGTGTTGCAGCAGGGAAATTACCAACATTTGACTCGAGGTCCTCGAGGAACTGAGTTGCCCATCCAAGAGCAAAAGTTATAATTTAAATTCTACAATCAAATGTAAACAATATTAGGGAAGAACAGTTTGATTGTTATCAGAATTTAGCCCAAATGTGACAGACAACTATGCTATGAGGCTAAGACAACAATTAGATTCTGAAGCCTCCTTCACATAAAAACAAAGTATCTCAAGACTTTTCAGCAACACAATTGTTAAAGAAGATTATGAACAACATTAGCCACAAACAGTGGCTTTGAATCTGCAGAGCAGTATTACAATCTGTGAAAGGCCGTGTCAGTTATAGAAGATGGACATAGCTTGACTATGTTGTGAGACTTTTGCTCATTTGCATTTTCTGAGAGAAACAATCCTACATTAGAAGCCATAAATAGCTTAAATGAGTGATTAGCACAAGATAGGTGATATAAACAAAAGGAGTAAAGATGGGAAACTACTTGATGTCTTTTTGTTACGTTGCAAATATCTCACACCAAAGAGACTCTATTTACTGCTAAGATAATTAAAAATACAAAACTGACTGTGGTTGCACACAATATAGCCAATACATTCTATCTTAATCTGGTATTTAAAGATAACCACTGTTCTCATACCAGTGTAGAGAAGATGTCATGTCTAATTAGACACATGTTCTCAGTTGCTTTTAAAATATCCTCTGTACACAACTTGCAATTCAACTTATATTTTTGTGTTGCACACTCAATTTGTTATCTTCATAGCCAAATATTAATCATGATAGCCCATTGCACATTAAAGAATCAGCTGGCCTGCTTGTGGGGGAGAGTCTGATGAATGAGTAGCATACACATCCTTACCAGATGTTCCTGAAGTAGTTACAGGTTGTCCCTGCTAGGCTGTGAGAATGAACAAGATTTAATACAATGAGTCATAACAGTCATGACTACATTATATTACATAAACCAAATATGCCACTGATTTTATGTTTTTTAGCCCGTATTTATACACAGCTGAAGCAATACACAAAGTCTCATTTCAAAGGGACTTGTTTAGCTAATCTAACACGTATGTGTCAAATAATGGGAGGAAGTCATCTAGAGAAGCAAGAGAAAACCCATGCATACATGTACAAAACCCTCCTCTGCTGAGGTTTAAAAACCCAGAACCATCCACCTAATCTTCCTCCTCAGCTTAAAGTGTTCCTCAGGCAAATCCAGATAGTGATCCAGATCACCTCCAAAATGAAATAATTTAATCTTTGACCTATTTTTACACTTTCTAGAAAATTTGATGAAAATCTGTCTATAATCTTTTGAGTTGTTCACCGACAGACAAATGTAATGAAAACAGTAATGAATGTATAATTAAAAAAGTAATGTAAACAATAAAAAAACACAAAAACAACAAATTCACAAATGTAATGAGTGATTAAAAAATACTGTTTAAAAAAAAAGATTACAGTAATTTGTTTTTCCTTTTGTTGTGTTTGGTAATTCGCTGTTTTGGTTTTGTATGGTATCATTGTGTGTGTGTGTGTGTGTTTTCTATTTGCAGTTACACTTTAGAGCCATGTAATGTTATGTTCACTGGAATATTGAGGGACCAAGATGAGTTTGCTTAGATACTAATAACTGCTTAGGTGGGGGCGTTACAACTGAATGTTTCTCTACGTGCTGCACAGTGACACCACCATGCTGGTTAGTTGCCTCACAGCCAAAAGGTATCTTTGAACCTCAAATAGGGTCGTTCTGCGTGGAGGGTGTTCTCCTTGTGCATGGATGGATTCTAAATGGTTATTTGAACCACCCTGCACTGGAAGAAACAGATGTAAGTGATGCATGAGTGTAGAAAGTATTTTAATTG
The DNA here is from genome assembly GCA_037177335.1 of Kiunga ballochi. Taxonomy (NCBI): domain Eukaryota; kingdom Metazoa; phylum Chordata; class Actinopteri; order Atheriniformes; family Pseudomugilidae; genus Kiunga; species Kiunga ballochi. Next base: position 15,672,875 of record JBAMIG010000013.1, on the reverse strand, counting down.
CAAGAAGGCATGGATTGCATGGTTAAAAGAAACAATATCTTTAACAAGTTTTACTTCCTGTTTTAAAACTTGAAACACAAGAAAAGCAGTGAAACCAGTTCTTTAATGGAGAGAAAGTCAAGGTTTAAACTATACATTGTTTTCTTCACAGCAGTGTGTCTTCATATGAGGTCACTGATGTAGAAAAAGTCAAAACAAAACTAAACAAAACTGGGCCGAACAATCCTCTACTTTTCAGAAACGTATTCAGTATCAATAGATATAAGAAAAACAATCAATCCATATGCATTATTTTTGATAAATAACTTACATGTTTCCAGGACATAAAAATTTACAACCTATGCAAATACCTGAGAGCCCTCACATAAGAAAGTCAATATCAATATCAAAATTGATCTAACAGCACAGATTTCTGGTTATTCAGTGCCAATATTATTTCTTAAAAAATACAATGCACCCAACCCAGAACCCACCTATAGCAACTCTGTAAACATTTTTTTAAACTTCAAAAACACAAAAGTCAAACCAAAACAACCAAACTATTTGCATCCACATGTCAGCAGAAAAATAGACGTTTAGCACACTCACCTTTTAAATTTACAAAACACATTTTCCCATCATTGATAGCAAAAGCAATAATTTCAAGTAAGGCTGGCTGAAGACCTAGTTTGTCTTTTCTTTGTGTGTTCATATGGCTGCTTCACTATAGATAGATAGATAGATAGATAGATAGATAGATAGATAGATAGATAGATAGATAGATAGATAGATAGATAGATAGGTAGGTGCTGTTGCAGGAAGGTAAATAAAAAGATGCATTACTATACAGAGATAAAGCTTTTCTGATAACATATATATATACAGCATTATAGAGTAATGTATAGTCATGCCAGCTGCATGGCGTAAACAATGTCCAATGTCAAAACTTTACATACAGTGGCTTTTTTATGCTAAGAACCATCATGTAAACAGAGAAGAAGCTGCCTTTTGATTCTACTGGACACAAAAGAAACATCACTGAGTTTATTTTAAAGCATAAACAGCAGCTGACTGCGTCACTAAAAGCAATAATGCCAGATGTCTTGTGAGGTTAAACAAAAAAAGCTGAGTATAACTAACTTAGCTTTCTACTGTGCTGCACCAAAACTATTAAGATGGTAAGCTGTATATCCTGTCAATGTTTTCTGATTTGCCTACAATTTGTTTTTAATAATACAAGAATAAAAAAAAATGCTGCCTGTGAATATAAAGTGCATGACCAACTCTACCAAGTGCAGTCTTCTCTGACCCCTTTCACAGGGAGAGCTGGCTTTGTGGATCAGAATATGTTGTCCTTCAATGTACTGTGGTGGTAATGCCCTCCTCGCCCTTTGCACAAGTCTTAAATGTCAAAGGTTTATAGAGGTGATTTGGATTATTTGCTACAGTTTTCAGAGATGATTTCAGAGTAGTACAACTGAATGTGGGAACAGACTTCCGTAACCTACCCTCTTGTTCATGCTGTCCCCTTCTTGATCCTTGTTGTAAAAGGTCATATGTGCATGTGGTGACATTATAGCAATACAAAAAGCAAGATTCAGAGGGTGAGAAAAAGCAACAGATATTAGTGTGCTTGTGGCGAGATGGTTCTTTAAGAAGAGAAGAAACAAAGTAGCCCAGCCTTAAACCTAATTTGGTTTGTGAATGCATATGGGAAAGACAATACAGCAACATTTAGGGATAACAAAACAAATATTCTTACTGTTCAGCATAAAGAAGCATAAAATGCATTGCTGAGACTGGAAATAATCTCTTTATCTGGGGAAAACCCAATGAAATAGTTAAAAAAAAGAAAGGCATAAAGCACAAAGTGAGTCTTCTTAACATCAGTCTGTCATTGCATCCAGGAGTCATACTGCATTCTGGGACTCAAACAGGTCCCAGGTCGCAACAAACTATTGATGCAGTTTTAAAGTTACTATCTGTGATGCTTGAATTGTTCTAATCTAATGCTGTTCTTAAAGTAAAGAAAAACAAAACAACACAAAACATCAACAAAATAAAAAACAATAAAAAAAACCCACACTTTTAGAGTTACCAAACAGGTGACATGTTTTGCATTCAGTTATTTACTATTCCGTCTGGGTTAATCCTACTAAGTCAATTATGGTCTACCATTTACCATCTAGAATGTAAATGGGTGGTTATGTGGTTAAGATGCACATCTGAATATAAGGCACACATGAAGTTGGATAAAAAAAAAACATTTAAAAATGTATGTCCAATTTAGAGTTCTTATAATTTATGTTCTTTAATCTCACATTTACATACTGAATAATAATATGGATTAATTGTCTTTATTTTATGGGTCTCATAAATGTTCTTCATTAAACTAAAAAGAAGAGAAAAGGCAGAATGGAATTAAAGTTTGATGTGATTAAGTCATGACTATTAAACATATATATGTGTGTGTGTGTGTGTGTGTGTGTGTGATGTGTCTATAACAGTTACTTTGAAGACAATATGTCAAAAACTTCTTTTTTTTGCCAAATAGATTAAAGGAAAACTATGATGAATACAGTTTTTCTTCCAATAATTGTGTTTTATAACATCAATTGTCTTGGTTGGTAAAAATCTAGTCTATATTTAGACTCTAATTCATTCACAAAGTTTCACTGGTAAGAATGTTCAAATGCTGTTGCAATGCATCGCTTCTCTTTTTATGCCTTTCTTTTTTGGTTTTATGGTTGCTTGAAAGTACAACAGTCTTTTTGATTACAACAAAACATGTTCTAAATTGATCTACCATACTGAGCCCACAAAAGCATTTGCTTATCTGTATGCATTAATGATGTTTCACAATTACAGTATAAAAAAGGCAGAAAAGCAAAAAAAAAACACATATTTTTAGATAGTCAAATAAAAAATTAGCTAAAGTTTTTGGATAGCTGCTTTGTTAACACTTTGTATGATTAAAATAAACAAACAAAAAAAAACTGAAAAAAAAACGTACCTTCGTTGCTCTACATTATTAAATAAGTAGAAAATTAGTCTTTGGCCCATACCTTCATTTCTTTGTTCAACAGTTCTAATTCACAACAAGTAGCTTAAAAACAAGTCTTTGATTGTGCTACACTTGTCACCAGTGCCATTCAGAGATGCAGTTTCAGATAGGGATCAACATGGTTAGCAGGCTATTACTTCATTCATTTCACAATGTTCCCTTTGATTTTGACCCACCTCCTACTGGAAGGTGTGCTCTCCACGGACTATATGTGAGGAGAACTCATAGCGATCTTTGCTTCGATGACCGCATATGTTGCACTCTAGTGGATCTCTGTAACCGTGGCAACCCATATGAATGGTATACATGACGTGGTCCAGGAAGAGTACTTGGCAGTGCTCGCACTGAAAAGCCCGCAGCTCATGGCCCTCTCGCCCATACACTCGCACCCCTTCCTGGTTTGCAGGCCTTTCCGCTGCCACTCGCATCATGCCTCCCCCACTTCTGGGGGAAACATCTCTGACCCGCTCGCCTGGGTAAGTTACAGCTGGACTAGCTCGGGACCTGAGCCCAGAAGGTGCATTGTTGCTGTGGTAGCTCTGCCGGTCCTGAGGGCTACTGCGAGCTGAGTCAGCAGAGTCGGCGCCACTGTTGCTTGGTGATTCCCCCTGTCCTGGTTGGGTTAGCTTGCTCTGCCGAGCAAAAACAGTGGGGCCATTTGAAGTGGGGTGGCTAGGGAATTCATGGTGTTGAGGTGGCTGTTGTGGAAGTGTGTCACAGTTTCCTGGACGTTCTGTTCGTTGGCCCAGTGGCATCACATGATGGTAGAGTGGGTTTACAATTGGAACCACATCAGCCATAGAGAGAGGACCAGGATGGTGGAGGATCGGACGAAGAGCGTCTGATCCCAGGTATGTCATGGCATTGTTGATGTTCTGGTCCATCATGTGGGCTGGAAGCAGCTCAGCCTGCTTTTCATACTTCAGACCCATTTCATAGCCTAAATCAGGATAACTATAACGAACCATCTTTTCACCTAGAGATTAACACAAAGAAAGCAAAAATACACAAACGTTTATCAGTAACCGATAATGTCAATTACAGAACCCATGTAAGAGACATTAAATAAAATAATAAAAGTAAAAGACATGAAATGCTTTTATCTGCAAACTAGAATTTATCATGTACAACAAGAAGAGTTTGACCTTAAATTTCCTTTCTACCTAACTACTCTTATATCTGGTTATTATTTCCGATCTTGTAGCTTTTTTTCCTGTTCATTTTGAACTTTATGTTCATGTCTAATAGTGTGGAAAGCCCCATCCATTTATTGTGCTGTTTAACCCCTCTAGAACAGGGATGCGGTAAGCTGTTTTCTCTCGATAAGAGCTATGGCAAAGTTACAGGTGTACCTAACCACAGAGTGAAAAACACTTCCTTGCCTTTCAGTCCTATGCTTCCTCTTGTTTGCTTAATCTCTTTCTCTAATTGTGTGGCAAATCAGAAAAAAGAAAAAAAGCTGAAAAAAAGTTCTCAGAAGTGGAGCAGACCAATTTGCACAATGTAATGCTATGGCAAGAGACTGTAAAGGAAGTCAGTAGGGAAGGAAAACAAACCAATTTTCAACTAAATGACACCAAAACACAGTAAAACAGACAAGTTTATATAT
>JBAMIG010000013.1:15657997-15668092 GCA_037177335.1 Kiunga ballochi | reverse complement strand
TATATATAGAGAGAGAGAGAGATTTCTCATTTGCCAATAATTGTAAATAAAAAATGAACATGCATCTTTAAATCTGTAAATACTGTATATGTGTTGTCTCTATAAGTTACTTTTCATGCAACTACTCACCCACAAATTTTTGAGGAGTGCTGCTCTTTCTCTTGCCTAGATTGTGCAGCCTTTCAATAACAGGAGGCCGTTCAAATGCAGCCATACTATTAGGCTCTACCATAGACTTGGGCTCTTTTGGAACCTCACCTTTAGAGATTAGAAAGGTTGAAAAAAAACGTTACAGAGAACAGAACTCCTATTGGATTTTACATATGACATTATTAGAGTAGGTTTCCCGCCCATGGCCTTATTTTCTTTTACCTGCATAAGGACCAGTGTTGGTGGTAGGGTCCAAGCCAATACCCTGCAGGTAACTGTGGCAACGCTCTTTATGTTCCTCCAAAGATGTGCGCTGTTTGTAACTGCGTCCACAATAGTTACACTTATGTGGTTTGCCAACTAAAAGCGGAGACATTAAAGAAAGAACATATTCATTTCATTTGGTGGGTGGCATCCAGTAGCAGAGAGTTCAGGCGGTTTTTAGTAGTAAAACAAGCTGTGAATAGTCATAGTACAAAGAAAATGTAAACGTCTGAGATCATGGAGATTCCACTACTAGTGTAAGGATTCCACATAACTGTTGCCAGATTGAAACTCAGGCTGTGGGTGACAGATAGTTACGCCATGAAGTCTGCATTTTAAAACGCTTTGGTCTGTGAAACACACCCACTAGTTGTGGCACAGCATGAGTAAATAACGGATCATGCATCCCGTAGTTGTGGTAGGAAACTGACTCCCAGTTAAACTGTTATGGAGGCGGCGTGTGATTCATTGTGCCATTTCAATTTTTTCTAATTACTTCCTACAAAGACAAGTGGAAAGACAAAGACACATTCTTTTCATTTGTCTTAGTAAAAACTTTTTTTTCCTCTAGCTATGTAAAGGGGTTTAGTCCAAATGAATTAAATTGACTCATTTTTAATACTTTTCTTAATTAATGAACCATCATAGTTTTCTAATTTGTCTTGAATGTAAGTTTTGCTGTTATATATCGTATACAATATAGTGCTGTACATTAGGAAAGGGACATGAGGGGAACTGTGATAAAGGCTAAAGTTAAACTATTTTTAAAACAGAAGTGTGGCGCGCTGCATTGAGTAAAATTCCACAGAAGCAGACAGTGCTGAGGCAATAGTTCTAAGTCCTTTATTAGGGTACTCTCAAAACTAATGTAATGACTCATAAAGGGAGTCAGTGAGTAAACTGGATGCCACATAACCGTACAACTGAGAACCAGACAGTCATTTGCTATGCAATGTAAGACAGTCAATGCATAGTGGTGACAGCTACTACTAAAAAAAATGAGTTCAGATGATCCAGTGAGCTTGTCACTGTGAGAACAGAGACCACACATGTTTCAGTGTGAGACACACATACATACACACACAAGTCTGGAGCTAGGTGACAGTTCACACACTGATGCAGGCACTGTTTTTCATACAGAAAGACACATGTTGGAAGGGGAAAAAAATGTTTTTTTTAATGAGTAAAACCTAATTAGTCACCTAAATACCAATGTTACATCATCTTTCCTGGACTACTTATTTGATGATGATGTAAAACCTACTTAGAAAATGACTAGACAAGTCACGGCCAATCTTACATCAGTAGGTGCATTTTCCCTGGCGTATCTGTCACTCATTACTTTTGTGACCTATGAACAACACCGTACAGACAAAACTAGAAAGAGAGGTTGGGTGTTTGTATATTATTAAAATGCGGTAGGTGACTGTGCAGGGTCACAACAGCAATATTCCTTCTGAGTAATAAAACTGTTGCTTGAAAAAGATTAATCATCCCGGAAACAATTCATTTTACTGCTTTTTAGCCATGAAACTGAACTGCAGTGTTCACTTGGTTGTCCTCAATTGTTTGCATCTCCATTGCACACACAAACAAAATGTGGATTTAATTATTTATTTTGTTGTTTTTTTTCTTTTGTGTTTATATAACCACCTACACTGAACATTGTGCAGATGTTGAATAGAGCTGAAGAACCACCTTCCAGCTGCTATTCTATTTTAAACTCAGACTTTCTTGGATGATTGCATTTGGCTAATTTGTTTCTTCATTTAAATCTTGAAATATGTGAAACCATAAGTCCCTGAAGTAACAGTGTCCCTTTGTTGTAGTTTATCTACTGGACCTGAGCGAAAAAGACCTAGAATAAGCACTGTATACTGTCTTCAGTGACTTGCACTTTTTTTTTTCCCTCAACTGACTTCTCCTTTTATGCGTTGTTTTTTTTTTCTTTTATGCTACACCTTATTCTTCTTATTGGCACCAGATCATAATTACTAGGTCTGCAGCACTCTGAGCAGATTATGGACAGAGTCATAACAGGTCGGCACTTGGTAGCAAAACTTACAACAAGCTTGGATTGGATCTACTTGCATATAAATATAAAGAAAAAGATACTGATATTTGTTAAGTTTGAAAAAGGTTCCTACAGTACAAATGAAAATATGAAAATCCCATACATAAAAGTTGCATCTATCTAAAGTAGCCTGTGTGTTACTAACCACCCCCATGGGGGCTTTGCAGGCAGAAATGACAGTATTGTCTGACCTTGATTTCAAAGGGGAGAGCCCATCTTCTCATAGAAAAGTGAGTAACAGTTGAGAGAGACACCCAACATACGGCATGTGTTTCCCAACAGTTTCCTCAGTAGCAAGACAAGCAAATAAGAAACAACAGGTTCATGGATCCAAACCACAAAGCACTCAGTAATGCCCACAAAAACATATTCCTCCCAAAACATGAGTCTTCAACCTTCATGTGCTTCTGGGTCACATTAACTATCTTAGGAGAGAATTTGAGATGTGATAAAAAAAAAGACCTGAAAATAGTCAAAAGGAACACATGATGTTCAGAAGAACATTTTGAAAAGAGGGAAGGAGAGTATGACTGCAACACAACCGAAATATTCAAAGAAAAAAAAAAGAAAGACATCTTTGACTTGGTTTGGTTATAATACTGAACCACAACTTCTTCTTTCTTTATCTCTGAGCCCATCTGGTCATGCAACAAAGATGCTTTCTGGGTACAGAGGTGCATAATAAATATTTTAGAGATTTTAAGAGAAAGGGCTGAGGAAGAGGCTTACCAGCATGAGTTCGCAAATGACCTGTGAGGGCATCGCGGCGTCTGCAGGCATAGTTACAAAAGGGGCATTTGAAGGGTTTTTCACCCGTGTGCAGCTTGATGTGTCGCAGCAGGTTTCCCTTCTGGGTGAACGACACACCACACTGGTTGCACTGGAACGGTCTGTCACCTGAAAGGGGGGCGGGGACAGGAAGTCAATACCTCACTCACAAAAGAGTCTATGTACAGCTCCATGAATCTATTGTTCTCTCTATTTAGACCAATATACCTTCAATGACAGTTGACCTTGTAAATGCTCACAGTTGTATTCTATTTATATATTTATTAACAGATCTCAGTTTAAACTCACATGACATACATGAACTACTTCTGGCATTTATGAAAAAAAGGAAGTAAACTTTGTTTCTTTAGGGTAAGAAAGCCTTCCTCTATTTTAACACTTAAAAAATAAAACTTAAAAAAAACTTAACAACTAAGGGTGGGACTTGGTAAAAAAAAAAAAAAGACTATAAATATTTATAGTCTTTGTAATAAATTAATTGTAATTAATCTATTTGCCCCGGAATGCAATGTTGTTTAAATGGAATTTATTAGACAAATAAATCAAATAATATACAGGCATTATTAAAGTAAATGTAGTTAATGTCAGGAAAATGCATCTTTAGCTGCATTTTTATTCTAAACAGTAAAAAAAAATTAAATAGAAAATATTTCTGGCCATAACTGAACAGACAAAAACCCATTTTCAGAACTTAAACAAGCAGCTCCAGCTGTTTTCTAATGTCCACAACATGTTCCAGTCGTTTAAACTTTTCTAATGTTTTTGTCCACAGTTTTCATTGACAGATATCAATATTAACTGACATTAAATAGAGCTTTCTGACAGTAAACTAGGGCAGGATATGACACCGGTCAATACTGAGCCTCCTGTGAGTCGTTATGGATGGCGGTGGTGGTGGTGGGGGTGTCTGCCTTGATGCTCTTCTTTGAAAATAAATGAATTAAATGTGCTTTCTAAAAAAAAAAAGATAAAATGAAAATAATTGTTGGACTATAGGCTTAAGCACTGGGAATTTTTGTTCCAGTTTCATGAAGTGAAGAACAATGCAGTCTACTTTATAGTTGTTATAACATGCTGATAGTCAGTAAACTGCCTGTATAGATATGAAACAGCAGAGTTTTTCCCAATAGATTCCTGGAAATCTGCATTTGTTATGGACTTTTGTTCATCTGGACCAGTATCTTAAGTTTAATGCATAATCTTCTGATCTGTTGCCATTTGAAAGAGAGGAATGTCATCCTAATAGCACGACAACCGGAGCGGTCATGCTGTCATTTTAAAAACAGGTTGCGGGAGATTCCAAGGATATTTTTTTCCTTGATAATCACTTGGAGACTAAACTATTGTCTTTTTAAAGAAGAAACAACTCCTCCCATCAGTGTGGAAAACAAATTATTTCCCACCCACCATCACGCCAGCTTAGAAAAATGAAAACTCCTGATAAAGCTATCATTGCCTACAGATGTTTAAAATGCACCACAATGCTTCAGCACATATGTATAATGATGACATTTGCATTTGCGTGATCTGTACCATGTGACTGTCGATTTCCTGCGTCAACCGATGCATTTGGCCCAGATACCCCGTTCTGCGCATTGCTTGGGCTGCCAACCACAGAGTCCTCCAGTGCTGCTCCTTCATCTCCTGTTTGGCCAGTCTCTCCTGATGTCGGGCTGCTGTTTTCAACTTCATCAGTTGCTACTTCCTCCTGCTTAATTTTTACCACTGTAAAAGCAAACACACTCCATAAATGATGATCTGACACACACCATCAATCATAAACTACTCGCCAGTGCATAATGATCATAAGTTACATTACACATATGTAAGCGATGTTGCTTTCTAGTGAATGGATTAAAACACATTTGAAAAGACAGGAGTATATTATAGGTGTGAACGGGAAGAAAACGTTTCCAGACCATTGTTATAGTTTCAGTATTCACAAAAGGAAGAATGGATGAAAGAAAGAAAGACAATGTTGCAATAAAATGTATAATTAAATGTGGAAGTTCAGCTAGAAAACAGCATATCCGGATGGGTTGACATGGTGAACAGATGACACTGTGAGAGAAATAAACAGGCTAGTCTGGTTTCAGACTGTCCCTGGGGAGAAAAGGAGTGTCAAGAGGCTCATTGCTGGCTGCTGCTGACTAGCAATGGGACACTGGCTGGATGACAAGGGCAAAAGATTGTGCAATAGTGTGTGAGTGAATGTGTGAAAATGGGAGGTGGCGGAAAAGTTACCTCCAGTACCCTCTACCCCTCTGTCACTATGTATTAGTAATCCTACTAATCAATAACCTTTTAAAAAGAAATAACCCATTTTCTCGCAGCCTTGCTTCAGTTTACTTGCACGTCCTGCTGTGTGGATGGGGTGGACGAGATTCCTGTTGTTTTGCTGACAGATGTTTTCTACATTGCATCAGAAAAACAAGCAACATAAAAGTTCTATCTGTTGATAAAAAAAAATCTTGTATGTGAAAGATTCAGACTTTTTCCAGATGAGAAAATCGTAGATCTTTTCCTCTCCTCTGAGATACATGACTGATTCTGTGGGTCTTTTTTATTCAGTGCAGCTATAGCTCATTTTAAAATATATATACCACTGAAGTCAGCAGACCTTTTTTTCAGTACTACACTAAAAGACTTTTGTGATAGACTGTGAAAGAATCCTTATTAGGAGTAAAAGAAAAAAAGAAAGAAAGAAAGACAGAAAACCCTTTGGATACTCTCCAAGCACAACTCACTGATCCTGATGATCCTGTTTTGGGATTTACACGGGCAATAATCACAGTGTGAGCTTGTGTGGCTGTAGTTTCACTAAATCCTCCAATACACTGCTTCTATAAAGTGTTCTCTTATGCTTTAAAATAAAACCCATTAAAGGATCAAAACTCCCTAAAAGAAATGTTTAAAATTCTGCTGCCTTTTTTTTTTTTTTGATACTTGTTATATAAAAAAGCTATTCTTAAAACTGAGTTCTTCAAGATTCTTTTGTATGTTTCTGGTGTACAGAAGAACACTTATGCCAAAACCCACACTGAAATCAAGCTTCATTTCGATGGCTGTATCCTGGCAACACGGCACAGACATGAATGTCCTTGCTATTCAGCTCTGTGTATCTTTACATCTGTCTCTCCATTGTGTGTGACCTAGAGTCACACACAGAGCATAGAGTGGTCAGATGGAGATTTAGTTTACTTTAATACTGGATGCTTCCACAGAGCAGTGAGGAAATGAAATTCCTCCACAACAGCACCTTAAAGTCTGTGAATGATCAGCTTCCTAGAATCCAGAGAAACCAGGAATCAAGGTTATAATTGATTAAATATTTGAATCATAGCAGCATGAAACTATGAGCAAGATATTCTGTCACTATTGACATCCAATCTAACAGCCAGCTGAAAAATGGTTTATTATCAGAGTGAATGGAAGACATTTTATATTCAGACTCGCCAGTTTGGAGCAAAAATTATGTTCTGCTTCCTCTGGATTCTCTATAGCTGATGTGCTGCAGGTATATCATGAGTAAAGATGGGTTTCAGGGTGATACAAGAACAGCTTTGCTAGGTGAAAACCTTTTCCCAGACTGCTTCAGATCCCTAAGATTTTTTGGGTAAAAAATTCCTCTTGTTTAATTTCTCAATATTTTCAATTTCTTCTCCTACATTCCTGCTTCAGAGTAACACTGCACACCTAAAACCAAGAAATCTGGTCTATAGAGGAAAACTACGTATTTTAAGAGCTTTTAATTTCAGTGTAAAACAGCTAAATGCATTTAGGAAAATATTTTTATTAAAAATAAACTAAGCATTAAACAAACTTTATCCTCAGACAAATTGTTTTGTATGAATTTTGCAAGTTTATGATTCAAGCTTAAATAACACTTTTAAACTTGGTTTCAATTTTACATTTATTCCTTGCAATCATACTATGATGAGTTGGTGACGTGTAAAGGGTTTGGAGATCAGACGTCACAACACAACAAGGAAATTATTCACTTTTAATAAATGCTCCAATTCTCCAATATCAAGACAATAAACTGTGAAAGTGTTTAAAGTTTCACATACATGCATCAGAGCGGCTGTGGCGCATGTAGTAGAGCAGGTCATTTCCTAACCAGAAAGTTAGTGGTTCAAATCATTTAATAGACATGCCGAAGTGTCCTTGAGCAAGACACTGAACACCCAGTTGCTCCTGGTGCTGCGTCACCGGTGTGTGAGCGCATGGGTGAATGGCCGGATCGTGTCAAAGCTCTTTGAGTACACAGATGTGTAGAAAAATGCTATAAAAGTACAAGACTAGTTACCAGACTTGTTACCATCAGAAGGTAAAAGACTACGCGAATGTTTGAAAATTACTGGGAAACTTTCACTGGTCTCTGCCCGTTAGCAGTCATTGCTAACATGTCCCCTGTGTGTCACATGAAAATCCATCTAGATCTTTAACTACGTAGTTTTTTAGTTTGTCTGTGATGCAAATTATTCCCAAAGAATTGTGGAAATAAACTTCTCTGAGCGATCTCTATCTTTTAGTTTGTTGTGATATAGTGTTTGACATCCCATTACTGTTTCAAGTTTTGTGTGAACATTAAATGATCGAGATGAAAACATTCAAATTGTTTAAACTGAGCATGGTTGTTTGTGGCAGACTGCAGTGATGTGTATATATTTATTGCAAACAAACCATTTGGGGAAGGAGGACCTTGAGGAACAGTCTGTCCATTAGGCGCTGAGATATCCACCAACATTCTTGAATTTTCCTTACCAGGAGAGCATTTGCCGTTACCTGGGAGACACAGAAACACAGCAGTCTTCATTGTTCTGTACAGTAACTCACACATCGGAAAAAGCCGACAGCTTTAGGTAAAAAGAACTTTTTTAAAAAACTTATCAAGCTTTGTTTCATATTCCATTTTAAACAATATTTAAAAAAATAATATATAAGGTTAATTTAGTAAAGACATGGACTTATATAAATAAGATTTTATAAGATATACTGAATAAGAAACATAAGCTCTTTCTAAGTACATTTTCCATGTAATTAAAAACTATTAATTATTTTTAGATCCCTTTAAACCTGAGCAAAAAAATAACAAATGAGGTCCCCAGTTGAAAAGCAGGGTATAACTAACAAAATTATTTTTACACACTTATCCTGATGTCCAGCAAATGTAGATCAGATTGCATCCTCTCAGCACTCTGTACAGAACCCAGGCTATGGATAGTCTAGTGTCCACTCAGAGGGAGAGCAAACCAATCCCTTATCCACTTACACCACGGCCCCATCGGGGTCACAAGAACAATGCAGTGGCAACAGGCAAACACTCCCTCTGACCCAGGTGTCAGATCCCTGAGGAACCACACTGAGTCATTATTTACTACCCACAGGTTATTCAGTATTTATTAACAACCATGAAAAGTGGAGACGTCCACTATAAGATGCAGAGCCGTGTAAGAAAAAGAAGCAAAAAAGGAAAGATTCAAATATACAGCATTACATTTTATATCTGAAATGTGCTTTGTAGCACTTTGTTTGACTTACACATATCTAAAACAATTCATCTCAATTGGGGAAGAATTCTGTATCACAGCTCATCTTTCTGTGTGGTTGTGTTCCACTGCAGAGACCGCCTCGCTGAGTGGGGCTTACTGGGAGACGTTATCCATGACACAATCCCTGGGCCTGAGATCAGGTTGCACAGGTTGGGGTTGGAGGAAATCTCCAGTGACCAACGCTGGCTATCCCTTGGCAATGCTGTCCTAGAGACAGGAGTGGCCCAGATTTGTCATGAAGGATTTTCCATTCAGCCTCTTTGATAGATGCTGACAGAGGCCTGGCAGCCTCCAGCTTAAACTAATGGTTTGGGGCTGTCTGAGCTCATCATACAAAGCAAGGGTATTTCATTAAAAATGTTATAAATGGGTTATTACTTTTTCTTTTAAAAAAGGGAGATAAAACAGTCAGCATGCTAACAGTGTTTATATAAAACCAAGAAAACCACAGCGACATGTCCTGGTCCTGAGCCAATCAAAGAAATAAGCACTAGTCATATTGTGCTTTTTTAAAAAAAGGAGCTAAAAGCCCACAATTTGATCTACGCTTAGCGTTGGTGTCCTGCTGAGTCAATCCTTAAGATCAGAATATCAAACAGATATGCTGGGGACAAGGCGCTTTGAGTAATACTCTAAAATTGGGGATGATTAAATTTTCTTGCAAATGGAAAGGAACAAATGCGTGCACATGAAACTTGTAGGTGTGAGTTTTGCTGACTTATCTGTTCAAACAATGAGTGCATGGTTACCTTTTTAAGGCCAGTCATCAACTCAAGAAAGAAAGGTAAACACAGCTTCTGATTTTGCGACGTATTTAAAAGAAATCACGTGCCATTTTAAATGTGCACAGATTCAGAAACTTCTCACTATAAAAATACGCCTCAAAAACATGCATTTGCCTTTTGGAACAGTAAACGATGTGTGGAAAAGTGGCTCAAAAATCACTGTTGTTAAATAAGTTGTGACAAGAGTGTTCATTCTGCTTTGATACAAACGACATGGGAGTCCTTTTTGCATGTAAATCCACTTTTTCGAAAACAAAAAGAAAACTCAATACAGCTGACAAGAATAAACCGAGAAAAAGGCTAAATCTTCTCATATTGATATGAAACTTCACGGAAAATGTGATGCTTTTGCACAAATACTAGCCTATCCATAAGGAATTATTGGAATAATGCTCATATATGGATAGCGGCCGACCCCTCACACCCAGGACACCACCTGCTTGAAGCTCTCCCCTCTGGCCGGAGGCTGCGGTCTATC
>JBAMIG010000013.1:15613763-15624411 GCA_037177335.1 Kiunga ballochi | reverse complement strand
AGAACTTTTGCACGATATTCTGATTTTCTGAGACAGTCCTGTATATATATATATATATATATATATATATATATATATATATATATATAGAGAGAGAGAGAGAGAAAGCAGATAAAAGACAAAGAGAGGACAGACAGAAGACAAAGAGAGGACAAAAACATACCACAAAGGAAACAATTCTACCCAGGCACTATACCATCCACCACACTGGTAAAAAAAAACAAAAATAAATCTCCTGGGGCCGCTGCAAGGAAACAAAATCAGCAAATGCCAAGAGTACTAGAGATGAACAAGCAAAATATATAAATAAATACATTTAAAAAAATGAACAGCTATGTATTTTATCTCAAATCTGAAGCACACACAAACATAGGGAAAGATGGCTGTTAGTGAATAAACCTAAAGAATATCTCAGTGACTGTGTTATCATGCAGAACGTATGTGGTGAAAAGTGCACACTGAAAAGTGATCATGCTAAGGCAATCCCCTCTACCCAAAGGTCAAAGGCAGGCCAGGATAACGCCGTGACCAGAGCAAACATCAGTCAACCCCAAACAAGGACCTCGGCTGATCCAGTCTGTGCTCCTGTCCTAACTGATGCGCCTTTACCCTCACTTCCCATGGACCTGCTGATCGCCCCACCCCAACTCCCCTGTTTGGATGAAGACCTAGGCTGCAGGCTACAAACCTAAATAGTTATCAGGTAGCTCATCTACATTCTAAGATAACAATCCTAGGCACATTTGCCTGTCCTTCCTGTGAGAAGATCTCTCCTCCAATGTGGGCTCTAAGAGGTTTCTTTGTTTTTTGTCCCCACAACTGCGTTTTTTGGTTTTCCTTGCTGACAAGGAGGGCCTAAAAACAGGGATGTTTTGGGTCTGTTTAGTGTAATCTTTACTTGTGTTTATTGTGTGTTATGTTTGCTGTTGTGAACTGTGTATGAAGCCCTTTGAAATTACTTAGTTGTGATACTGGGCTATATAAATAAAGTTGAACTGAATTAAATTGAAAGACCCCAGTCACTCTACCCAGTAGCTGACACAGCATCCGCCCAGGAGGTGTCTGAAGGAGGTCCCAGCCAGAATTCACCACAGTCAAAGAGGGCTCAAGTTGGCAACCAACGCTGGGCACCCAGGGTGGGCAGAGTGCCGCTCTCCATCCACATGCACACCCTTCCTCCCATACTCACACAAACACTGAACCTACCCACATGCATTCATTCCCTCCCTCCCTCCACCTACACACCCACACACAATTACACACATACTTTGACACATCTATCCATCCACGTATACCTCTCCTCCTCCTTCATGATCCCCCACGTACACTCCCCCTCCCAACCCCTTAACCTGTTCTCTGTGAGAGACAGTACAGGACAGGAAGGTCCAAAGGCAGCCCTTGTAACCCACCTGCACTAAGCTCAGCACCCCCCCAGGGCTCGCAACAATCCCCTGCCAGCAAAACCATCT
This sequence comes from Kiunga ballochi, assembly GCA_037177335.1. Taxonomy (NCBI): domain Eukaryota; kingdom Metazoa; phylum Chordata; class Actinopteri; order Atheriniformes; family Pseudomugilidae; genus Kiunga; species Kiunga ballochi. The sequence goes on along the minus strand of JBAMIG010000013.1, from coordinate 15,622,942 downwards.
TGAAATCCAAGTCAATGGGACTGTGTTCTTCCCCAGCCTAAGACCTTGCCCCTGGCAATACCCAAGAAATAGGAGTGTATATGGCCCGGGCCAACCCCCCACATTTATTGAGGACGGGCCACAGTCTCTTCCCACCACCCCCAAGAGGGGAAAGGGCTCCTGCTTAGTCCACCTGGAGCGCACTGGCCACCAACCGTGCCGCCTCAACCGAAAACCATTCAACCATCAATCCACCTTCAGCACTGCCCCCTTCGCTCGACCAGACACCAAGCTGCCCATGCGAAGAGTGGTCAAGGTCCCCACTTAGGTGGCCGCCGGGAACCCATGGCCCCTGGGGACCACTGGTTACTCCCCAGACCGATAAGGTCGTAATCCTCCATCAAGACTAATAGATGGAGCTATTCACAGGGAACAAGAGGGAGTGGAATTCCACTATTTGTTCCTTTGAAGTGGTAGACAGTGTCTCAATACTGATGTGATCTAATAAAAGTTTCCTAAATGACTGGATGCAAAGATTATGTTTCATAAACATAGAGTTTTCTCATTAGCTTTCTTTGGCCAAGATGACTGGTACCTCTTGAACCTAAAGGGTAAAAAAATTCCTTTGGGACAAGATGCTTCTTCTATACACATGCTTTCTTGTTCTGCAAATAGGAGTTGAAATGGATTATATCCATATTCCAACTGCATACTAGACTCCTTTGAAGAGGTATTGGCTCAACTCCGAGCCATTAGCACCATTGGTGCTATTGGCTGCTAATTTGAGCAGTCTGATATCTGTACCTCTTTACAAGCCTGTAGAATGTTAATTTGGCCCTGCTTCACTGGGGAAAGATGCAAGTCAATCATCCACATTAGAAATGACACATGATAAACTCTTGTCTCAGCAGTAAATCAGCTACTTCCAGAGCAACTCCTTACTTCTCCTGGATTCATTGATAAAGCTGACTGTGAGGCCTATACCTAGCCTCTCAACTAAACTAAACCTTACATACCTTTAGGGGCATTTTTTTCCAACTATTTCTTTGGTTACTTTTTTTTCACTTTTCTTTTTACTACCAATGGAGGGAGTGGTGTGAACACTGCAAGACAGGAGTGAGAGGACAAAGGCAGTAGACAGGAAGGGCCACATGTTTTTTTTAAAGGCAATTAATCTTTAGTTTAGTTTATTTATTTAGATGTTTCTATTATTTAGTCACTTTTGAGTAGTTTGTTAACTTAATTTTTCATGTTGGTTAGGTTTTGCTTTTTTGTTGTTCTGATCCGCCAGTATTTCAGTTCTCCTTTGTTTTGTTTGATTCTTTGTTGATGTTGTTTGTGTTGCCTAATCTGTTGGTTTAAGATTATTTTGGGCTATCACCAGGACATAGTTTTTTATGATAATCTTTTAAAAGCCCAATTTCTTTGTTAAAATATCATTTTTTTAATAAACAAAACCTGTTCTTTTTTTAAAATTCACATGTTCCTTGACCTTCACCAGTTTGGTCATTCACATTGACCAAAAATGAGAACTGATTGTAGGGACTGCATTGGTCTGCTTATACTTAGCAGTGGTTATCCATCTTCTCTGAAAGTTTTAGGGGTCTTTGCCAGAATTCCTTTCACATGCTGTGTGGAGACCTATGGTTGTGTATGTTTGCTCCTTTAAATCTTTTTACTTTGGAAGCAGAATGTTGGCTAAAAGTAGATTAAGCTCCTCTTGAGATGACAAGCTTATTTTTTGAACTGCACTTTTAAATTAAGCTCCCCAAGCTCAGTGGTTCTCTGAATGATCATCAGTTTTTAACCAACCCGAGTTTATCATCTTTCTCTCTCTACATCAACTGAACTTTTCTGCCAAGTCTGAGGTGTCAGTATAGTGTACCTGTCTTTTGTTTGCCGGGGAGTAAATACCTTGAGTTGTGGATGACAACGTTGATCTCTTTTTTACATGGCTCTTACTGTATGGCTATTTCCTGGGGCTCAAAACACTGCTGTTCAGTGTTATTTGTGTTGAAAACTTGAACAGAGCTGCAAAATTTTGATTGGTGTAAGTACTGTGCTGGAGAATGCTTGTTTCTCAGTGGTACCTCAATAACCACAGTTTGATTGAGCAATATAAATTCTGTTAGTTTAGGTAGATATAATCGAGTCAAGTTCTGAGTGTTGCTCTTTGCTCTTTAATAGTTTTGTGTCTGTTAAGCAAGACTGATTGTTGGTCATTTTTTTTACTGCAGGTGCAGTGAGTGCTTTGAGTATGCATTTCCACATCCAGCAGTGCTTTAAGTTTAAGCTGTTCACCTTGTTGCTTAAGAATGTGGGGTTCTTGTTGTGCAAGAGTTAGACAAGTGCAACTTCTTCATCATTTACTTGAAAAAAAGAAACTGATAATGATAATAAGCTGATGGAGTATGCCTATGCCAGAAGCTTTAGGTCATGTGTCTAATGTATCTGCCAAAATATTTATTGATCTTGCCACTGATAGGGTTTCCTTTATAGAAAGAAATGGTTAGAATGTTCCTTCTTAGTTTAAAACCTTACATAAATGTGAACTTCAGTTTGGTCAATTAACAGTTCCTCAAAAGTCAGGTAGTACAATTCCATTTGTGTCTAAATATTTTTTAAACATTCTTCAGAAGGGACTGTAAAACTGAAACAAAGAAAATGTTCCTATAAATTAAAGAGATCAAATACTCAGAGTCATTCTCAGAGTGACTATATTATAACAGCACATTAGTATTTAGCAATTTGTACACACACAATTGTCATTCAAGAGGAAATGTTGCAGCTGAAATTATTAGTCCATGTGTGTATTAGGCCATGTACACACATAGCTGGGTATTTTTAAAAGCGGATACATCCCCAACTCCATTTCAAAAATAATTCGATACACACCAGATTGTTTTGTAAAAAGTTTGCACAAACCGCGCAAATATGCTGTTGAACGCTGTTGTAAACATGCCAGACCTTTAGGTGGCAGCATATTGCATATCTTTCATTTATGGTAGCCAATCAAAAAAAATAGTCTGTTTAGGTCACAGCTGTGACCTCAGAGCGCTCCTTATCTTTTGCTCCTCAACACAATGAAGCAGTTGCAATCGTAAAACAAACAAGCAAATAAAAAGCATTTGCATGAAAGTAAACTTTAAACCACTGACGGTATTCATGCCGCCACTCGCGATTAACACAAGTCTCACATGTGACGTTGACACATAACTTTTTGTAGGCTGTGATGTTTGGGAATATAAAACTACATTTTCCTAAGTACACACACAAACTCAAAGACAGAGTTTTCCTAAATCTTTACTTTGGTCGGAGTTTTCAGAAATAATCATTTGTAATGAGGCGTTAATGTGTTTTTGAGTGGATGAACGGCCCAAAGGAAAAAAAAATGTATTTGGTTTTACAGATTCTCGGCTATGTGTGGACATGGTCTTAGTTTACTTCAGTGGTTACATGAATAGTACATGTGTAATGTTCCTCAAAAAATCCAGGAGCAACATGAACTCCCTTTTTCTTCCTCACAGTTGCAGGCCACAACTTTAGCTTTTTTACATTTCAGTATTGTGAATTGATATTTCCACCTCAGCCATTCCATAATTTTGTTTTGTTCCCACAAAAAAGCATCTGCTAAATGCCTGTAGAATAGAACAAAGAGATTAAATCTATCATTCAGCAAACTTCTGTAATTCTACAAAACCTGAACTAAGCTTTGCAAACTGAGTAAAAAAAAAATCCTCATAAATCCTGCGGAATTTAATGATAACTTATTTTGGGAATTTATGTGTAATAATTCATGTGAAACCAAATAAGGAATAATTCACAGGACATTTTTATATATATAAAGAACATTCTATCTAGTCACCACAAATATTCTATTAAGCCGAGCAAGGGTTTTGTTTAAATATGATAATTGGTGCTTCACATTAATCTGTAATAGATGGTAATTAATCAAGATGTTAGGAGGCTTCATGTCACAGGCTGTGAGTGATGTTTGCCATTGTTTTCACTTTGAAGCAGCAGAAAGATAAATCAATACCCAAACTGCAGTCAGGGTAAGACTATGCGACAAATGCAGGCTAAAGGTTCTCATCGTTGAAAGAGGAATGAGAAATCCAATTACTTTGGTTAACAAGCTGACCTTCGCACATATAATGTCACTATGTCCCTTGGCCTACTTTCTTGGCAGAGCATTAGCACACAAGGGTCTCAACAAACTACTAAATATTTTTGGAATTGCACCCCAAAGTAATGTTCACGGACACCTTTTAAGCATCCGTAGAAATGCTTAGTGATAAAACAGACAAAGGTAATGTAACATGTTGTTTTTGTAAGCCAAGAATTAACAAAAAACTTTTTGAGCCCTTTGTTTTTGAATGTATTAATATATAGCTTTAAAATTCAGTGAGAAAATGCTTCAAGTGTCATTATAGGAAATATTTGAGCTGATACAAAAATATGTTACTTCTTATAGTTTCATTACAGTCTAAACCCAATGTGTTAAGTTTCACTGACTGAATGGAATAATAAATCATGCAATTTATGCTTCTTATCTGTGTTGATATTGTAAAAGCTTTTGAATGAAGTAGTATGAAAGTATTCCCACCTCCAGCCCGGCTTGAGTGTGTATGAACAGTATAAATAAAGCTTGGCTTTCACTTTTGAAGGATGATATACATTTGGTACATTCAAATGAAATGAGACTGTCTCTTACACTTATGTTAACCAAGCAGGGCTTTCTAACCTACACCTATAAGCATTATAGGAGAATTTATTACCCTGGGGGATAAGAGCAAAACACGTCAACCTACAGAATAATGCTCCAACTCTTGCATTAGCTTTGTGACCCTGTGGAAGTTGTGCCAAAAGTACTATTTGAATAAGCAGTATAAATTATTGGGCTTCTCAGTATGATGAGTTGCTGTATCTTCAAGGTAATTTCAAGACAATGCCAGATGTTAACATGGGCTAATGTGAGATGTATGCAGAAGGAGCTTCCTGGCATAGTGTAATTCTAAAACAAGCAGTGTTGAATGAATCAGATGAATCTTAAGTTTATTTCATTAAATATTTTTTTTTTTTACAAAGATATCCACCCTCTCCATCATTGTCTAGAGTTTGCTCACAACAACCTGGTCCTAAAATCATTGCTTCAGGTCTTAGCTCAAACCTTACATTCAGTGGCATGAATACTTGTAAATGGAAAAATTACACAGTTTTTGTACGTATTGAGTATAGTTTTTTTTATTGACTTTGTATTTACAGGTTTCATCTAAAACCCAATCTCAATTCCAACAAAGTTGTGACAATATATTATGCAAGGATGTCGATACTAATTACATTATTTTATAGTAATTGATCAATCTTTTATTTACCTTTCCCATCGTCACAACACTTATAACAACAATGCTTCATGCTGAGTGAAATTAAAGGCAAGTATATTTATGCTACATGTGACGTATGCCCAGGAAAAAGATTTTAGTCACGTCTGCCTCAAGCAACAAGAATGTTTTGAACCTCACATCAACACATTCAAACAAAATGCTTGTTCCTGCTGCAAACCCAAAGCTAGATGCAGGCTATGGCTAGATACAGGCTATGTCTGGATGTGCCTTTTTTTTTTTTTTACCCAAGTTTACATCTGTGTGTATCGTTTTTTTACTTAAAAAGTCATTACATACTTATGTACTTAAATGTACATAAAAGTCATTTGCCCTCCCTAGCTCAGTGTTTCTCAATTCCGGTCCCCTGCTCTGCATTTTTTAGAGGCAACCCTTAACACATCTGAATTCAATAAATGGCTTGTTAACAAGCTGCAAAGACTTTCATGGGGAATTTAATGAATTTGAGTCAGGTGTGTTAGGTAGAAACACGCGTAAGACATACAGGGCAGGAGGGCGTGAGGACAGAAACACTACCCTAGCTTGCCATACCCATCTTTGGGCAGGGGCTTCTGTCTTACCACTTTATCATACAGGCCTGATTAGTGGACTTGTGAAGACATAGTTGTCTTCCTGGAAGATTTTCTTCTGTCGACAGTGGAACACTGAAGCTCTGACAGTGTGACCAGCGGGTTCTTGGGCACCATTGACTATGGCCTTCCCCCCTCGATCACTTCATTTAGATGGCCGGCCAGCTCTTGGAAGAATCCTGGTGGCTCCAAAATTTCCTCCAAACTTCCTCCACTTACAAATGATGGAGGCCACTGTGCACATTGAAACATTTAATGCAGTAAAACATTTTCTATAACCTTTCCTGTGCTTTGTGGCTCAATATAATCCTGTCTCAAAGGTCTACTGACTGTTCCTTTGTATTCTGCTTTGACATGCAGTGTTATCCCTAGGACCTTAAATGTAGATAAGCGTGTCTTTCCAAATAATGTCCAATTAACTGAACTTACCACAGATGAACTACAATTAAGCTGCTGAAACATTTTAAGAATGTTCAGTTGGAACAGAATGAACCATAACATTAATTTTGAGCTGAAGTATTGTGAAACCCTATGTACATGGGATTTCCCCAGGTTTTTTATTTTTCAATAATTTGCAACAATAAAAAACAACAACTTTTTTCACATTGTCATGATGAGGTGTTTTGTGTAGAATTTTGATGGAATAAGGCTTTAACAAAATGTGGAAAAGTGAAGTGTAGTGAATACTTTCGAGATGCACTGCATATCAGCCTGCACATGTTATTTTTTCCTAAATTGAAACTGGTTTCACATCTTATGTAGATTTGGGTGATGTAAACCAAAGAATGGATCAATTTCTTATGAAACACAGAAAATAAAAAACTCATGGAGATGAGCAAAGTGCTGGCACAAATGTATTAACACATAAATTGTATCCTGCAATGACCCAAACTTAAGATGAAAACAACAAAGAAGGCACCAGCACAAAAGCAAATGAACAAATGGACTGCCTTTTTTTTAATTTGTCCTTTATGGATCTAAATCTTGTTTACCCTACAAACAAACACACCAGTTTCAAGAGATGCAACATTGAGTGCCATTTTAAGATCACACATCTTGTTTGGTGTCTTCAGGGTAAAATTAGAAGAAGAAAAGTCCAAGCACATCAGGGTTTGACTTTTTGAAGAGCAAAAACCTTATCTACAAAACAAGCTTAACAGCAGAGCATTTTACTGAGGTGTCTTTAAAAATCGAACAAATCTGGCAAAGATGAATATATAAAAAAAATCCTCTATGAAGCTGAAATAAAAAAAGGATTTTTGTTGGCTACTGCAGAAATATTTTTCGTACACAATGGCAAAAAGGACAGAATTGTTAAGCAAATAAAGGGATTCCAACTGGCTAAATTAATAATCATGAGAGAAGTGACGTGGGCAATAGCTTTTTTTGCTTTACTGTGTTTCGGTCTGCAGTGGATGACAGCACAGATATGAAATATTTTGCTAAGCTATGTGAGAGTCCCTACATACAACTCTTTGAGAAGAAATGTACTTGCTTCCACTACTTGGTTGACTTTAATTTCAGAAGTCTGACTTTAATATAGAAATTCTGACTTTAATCTCAAAATTTTGACTTTGATCTCAGAATTCAGACATTTTTCTAAGATTTTTCACTTGTTTCTCAGAAGTTCTGACTTTGATATCAGAGTTCTGATTTTATTATAAGAATTGTAATTTTAATTTTGATATTGTGACTTTATTCTTAGTGTTTTGCCTTTATTCTCAGCACACTAATTTTTTTCTCAGAATTCTGACTTTAATCCTGGAATTCTAACTTTAATATTATATTATCAAAGAATACTGACCTTACTCTCAGAATTTAAAATTTATTTTTGGCATTCTGACTTCAATCTCAGCTTTCTGAATTCATTCTTAGATTTCTGAATTTATTCTCAGAATTATGATTTAATGTTTGCATTTGGGCTTTATCCCCCCCGCGACCCTGTTAGGGACAAAGCGGTAGATAATGGATGGATGGATGGCATTTGGGCTTTATCTCATAATTTTAACTGATCCTAGCATTCTGAATTTAATCTCAGCATATTGATTTTATTCCTTGACTTCTGAATTTAATTTCATAGCTGTGACTTTATTCAAAAAAGTTCTGTCTTTAATATAACACTTCTTATTTTCATTTCAGAATTATAAATTTAATCTCAGAATTTTGTTTTTTTCCCCGGTATTCTAACTTTAATCTCAGCCCTTGTCTTTAATGCAGTGTTGTCTATTTATTATTAGAATTTATTATTACTTCTGTCTTTGTTCCTACAATTTGTTTTTTCCTACAGAATCCACACTTCAATATAATAATTCTGATTTTATTACTTGAATTCTTGCTTTCCGATTACAGTCAAATTTCTGACTTTATTCTCACAATTTTAACTTTAAGTTTGACTTAAAATTCAATTTTCAATTCAATTCAGTTTATTTATATAGCCCAGTATCACAACAAAGTTGTCTCACAGGGCTACACACACAGTTTATCACATAGCAAACATTACACACAATGAACACAAGAAATAACTAAACTAAACTAAGTAGAGCTACGACATCCCTGTCCTTTGACCCTCCATCACGGTAAGGAAAAACTTCTAAAAAACCCAGTTATGGGGGAAAAAAAATGAAGAAACCTCATGGAGCCCACATTGAAGGAGAGATCCTCTCCCAGGATGGACAGGCATATGTGGCCAGGACTGTTATCAATTAGCTCATCTACACACACTGGGCACATGTAGTAGAGCGGGTCATTTCCTAACCAGCTAGTTAGTGGTTCAAGTCCCGGCTCTGACGACCACATGCTGAAGTGTCCTTGAGCAAGACACTGAACCCCCAGTTGCCCGATGCTGCGTCACTGGTGTGTGAATGTGTGAGCGAATCGTTGAATGTGTCAAATAGTGTTAAAGTTGAGTACGCTGAAGTGTAGAAAAGCGCTATACAAGTACAAGACCATTTACTTTAAAATAATAGTTCGGGTCTGTAGCAATTAGCAGTTGGTCTTCATCCAGACAGGGGAGTGGTGGGTGGGTAGGGGATCAGGAGGTCCAGATGAAGAGATGGTAAGGGCCCATAGGTCAGGACGGGAGCACAGACTGAATCAGCTGAGGTCCAACATCATGGGGACATCCATCAGCAGCCAGACATCTGAAACAGCCATCACTCCCCCAGAGGGGAGTGGGAGAGAGGGACAACTTGTGAACAGCAATGAACTAATCCAAGTTTATAGAATATTG
>JBAMIG010000013.1:15528073-15540076 GCA_037177335.1 Kiunga ballochi | reverse complement strand
TTGCTGTTTATACAACATTATGATTTATCTATCCACTAAAAATCTTTTTGAGGTGACTTAAGAGATCCGGCTGGCTTATAAAGATTTGTAACTTCCTGTAAATCTAAAAATGTCAAAAAAAGAATACTAAATATTAGCCCCATGAAAGCACTTGTTTGGTGTAGGGAACATGTAGAAGTAGAGTTCCTTGCAGTTTGCTTGCATCATTTAAATATGGAAATGCATCATTATAATCTACCAGATCAATGCAAATGCTGTTGAAAAGTTAAACCATTTGTAATTGATGATTTTCCTCCTATTTTATCACACTATTGTGAATTTGTATGATATTTAAATTAAATTCACATTTCCAGTGTTTCCAAATTTTCCTTACAGAAGGAATAAAACCTAATAAAGTATTCAGGAGCAACTAATTTAAATAGATACAGTTTAGATTAATAAACTTGCACTTATTTTTGTACATGATGATCCACAAAATCCAGTCCAACATAGTATTATGGCACATTCTGTCAAGCAGCTGTGAGGCTAAATGAAAAGCATGCTGCTAATAACATTTATTCAAATCACCACTGGAGTTAAAATTCTAGTGCAAACTAAACTTTAAAATAAATTGCCAGTCCCTGAACATTATAGATGGTTCAAAGATGAGAGAGGAGCTTCAATGGGAGAAAGTTGGTGAAAATTGGATATTTAACTTAAGATGACTCCTTTCACCCTAACACTGCTCTGAAGAACTTTATCAGTTCTATCTCATTAATATTTTACATTCTGTCTGTCAATCAGGCATTAAATGGAAAAAAAAATTAAGCAGTTCTCCGTGATGTAATGCTAACTGTGTCGTTAGTGTCATAAGTGCTCTCATATGGGTGACTGACAGTGACCTTGCCACAGAAGAGACAAGTGAAACACTACTCAGAATGAAAATGTCCATCACACTTCTAATTAGTGAAGGACAGATGACAACTCTGAAGGAGAGGTCATTTCAGTGCATGCAGTCCCGTATACAGTAGTTGAGTTCTTCCAAAGACTGTGGTCCCTTCAGCATGAACTAAGATCACATTACTTTCCATGAATCAAGGTGACTTCTGTGTCAGCCTTTGACCTGTCACATACCTCATGTCTGTAACAATAGTTGGATGATTGATGGCTTGTTATTTCAATAAAATTGAATGATTAACAGTCATTTGTCTGATAATGTTAGTGAAATTGGACTATTATCATAGTTACATGGTAAAGTATACACCACAGATGGGCTGCACTTTGGTTTCTGAACTCTGCAGTATGTGTATCTGTTGGATTTTGTAGCATAGCATTTTCAGACCTTTCAATAAGAAAGCATGGTGTTGATGATTAGTGTGAAATTTATTTTTAAAAAATGTAGAGGCATTTTCTTGGTTTCCAGTTTCAATCTTTCACTGGAACATCTTGTCAAGCTTTCCTCCCTACAGATGTTATAGAGATGAGTAGAGTATCTTGCTGCAATGATGCATCAGCACAGCAGGTGAGGATTGCCAGGGGGCACAGGCCTACAAGAGCAACAAGCCCCAAAGCTTGTTGGATGAAAGATACTAGGAGTTAATGAGCAGCTACCTCAAGTTTCTCACATAAGTTACAAGTTTTGTTTGTGCTCCCCAAACTTGTCTGCCTTACAAAATCTGTGGTTTAGAGAAAGACTGAGCTTATTTGATGATGTACTTGTAAACAAAATCAAATTCAATGCAAGACATGCAGTACTGCTAAAAATATATATTTTACCAGTTTTAATATTTCAGGATCAGCATCAAACTAAATCAATCTACTATGTAAAACATTTTGATATCAGACGTATTCCTTTTTCACCAAGAAGCTGCATCGTCTCTGATGTTTTCCCAAATAAAGTGATTGTTACAGAATTCCAAGCATATGTCAGTCTACTGTTTGAAAAACAAGGAATCTATAAATGACTGGACACAAAGGCAGAAAAAATGAAGGAGCTTTGTAATTATGCCTTGAGATTGTTGTACGCTTGAAGATAATTACATAATTAATCCTCCATCGGTCTCAAGAGAGCTCCACTTTCAGTCTGGCATTACACTTCTAAGGCTGTGTTCAGGAAGACATCAGCACCGCATGGAAATTAAATTCAGGTCTACCTTTGTGTCTATGTGTGGAAGTGAGAGAGAGGCAATGCTCTTTGCCTCCTGTAAATAAATTAATAGGACTTATCGGGTGTAAAAAAAACCTCTTGCAAGTTTTATGGCAAACAATTCAATAAAATGCAGGGGTCTTTCAAAATGTGTGAATATACTACAAAGAGGCAAGCGTGTAAACTGGTTTGAAGATCAAACAAAGCTTTTAACTGAACCAGTTATCTGTATAAAACCCTGTTTTGGTTTGTCTATTTAAATGTGCACTTTCTGCAAAAAAAAATCTAATACCGTTTAGATTATTTAAGATCAAACTGCCAAAATATGCTGATTTGTTGGCAAACAAGTAATAAAAATGCAATCAAACATTAGCCTTTTAGCAATTGTATTTGCATTTTCCATGGACAGCTACTTGTTTGTGTAAGTGGGATTCTGATTGCAATATGCAGTTTGGATGATCAAACTGATAAAAAGTGACAGAAAATTTGTGAGAAATGAGAATGAATTTAAATGGCAATCCTCAGATAACGCTAGCTTCCAGCGCTGCTATTGTTTGTTTGGATGCTGTGACTGAAAGCGTGTGCGATGCAGACTCAGCTGTGAAGATATAAAAGAAAAAAGCTGAATAAAAAGGTTTTCAGCACAAAAGTGTTTTTTAAGAAACTTCAGTGGTTAGAAGAACAACAGCATCCAAAGGAAAAGCTGAGCACAACTAAAGGAAAATTTCAAATTAAAGCCAAGAGCACAAATTCAAAGGCATAAAATACTATGACTAAAGTTATACAATGACTTTATTGTAAGCACCACTTCATACAACTTCTCCCTATTTTGTAAGAGAGAAAGACAATATAACACCAAAGAAACAGGGACAAAAAAATCACTTAATTTGGTCAATTCAGCATAATGACAATGTGAAGCATTGCTTTGCTGGGTACTCACCAGCTTACCCCACTTGTACTGATTATATTACCTAGTATCTAGTACAATATCATACAGACATTACAATAAATGCTTCCCACACACACGCACACACACAAAACAAAACACCTACAGGTTGATCTGATGTCACTGACATTTAATAAACTGATGTAGCAATGATATAAAGGCACAAACAACACTTGCAAAGTTATTGCTGGAAGATAAGTCCCCTGAAAATATATGTTCTATGTCTGTTTTATCTGATGTCTGAGTAAAGCATTTTTGGAAGTCATTGGTCTTGTCTCCCTTTCCAAAACGATGTAGGAACCAGTGATCAATGTCTTTCTTGCTTTGTCGCGTTGAAACAGAGAGCTATACTTAACCTCCCAATGTACCTCTTGTAACACCCACATTCTGTTTTATGTCTTCCTTCTGAACATCCGTAATCATTTACACCATTTTGGTTTTGTTTGATGTGCAAGCAAACACTGCTGATGATACAATTTGAAGTCAATAAAGCCCGTTCTTTCCAAGCACTACATTGAAAAGTTCAATATGATTTGTTTGGTTTGGAGAACTGCCACTGTAATTGTTTCTTCAGAGAGTCAGCTCCTTTTAATAAGAACTATAAATCATCTTTGAACTTTTCAGGATTTTTCCTTTACAGTTGCTTAGCAGGTGTCTTGTAATACAATAAAAGCAAAAATTGCCACAGAACTTTGGTGCATTTATGGGACTTAAAAACTTAGATTTTTTTGGATTACATTTTTTATATTACTTTTTTTCTTTTTTCTAGTTTTAATTGTTGTCTTAAAGATCACAAGAGAACAGAGCACAAGTCGTGTTGGCAACGCTTTGCTCATTCCTTAAAATCTCATGTCTAGATTTGTATAAAATAGTGTTTTCTGCTATTGTCTCATTACTTCATTATATCATAGGTGATTGCTTCTCTTAGAAAAATGACTAAAATTCCATAAAAAACTTCAAATAGGAACATATTTGTCTGCCACAAGTCCAAATTTTAGCTCAATAAATATCATCGGGATTGGCAGAACAGGTGTGAATGCATTTAACTTCTTTTGAAATTAAGTGTTTATTTTGGGGTAATTGACAACTAGGAATGAATCAGGTAGTTGATAAACAAACTACCCTCAAAGTCCAATAAGCTCATTTTATTCATGGTATGTTATTGATTGACTTCCTTCCTTAATGAAGCCGAGGAAGCTTCTGACTTCTTTTGGTTTTTGCTGCTTGAACTAGCTTGCACAGACTAAACAAGATATCATCTGTTCTGCATATGTACTGTGGCATTGAGTTTTTATTAGTTAACAGAGCTACATGGCTTATAGGCACAGGCTATTCCTAACAGACCAAACACTGTCACCCCCATAATTACAGCAAACATACGGTCAGAAATTGTTCTATGATCAGGATGCAACTGCTGTACTACATCCTGACATAAGAAGAAGGTAACTCCATAGATGCTCTAGATGCTATAGAAACAACGGGAGAGCAAGGTTTTATATCGAGGCCTTGGTTTCCTGAGGAGCATTGATGTGAAGACTGTGGCAGTAGAGCTGACATCGGCTGTCAATGGTTGTGTCTCAATTCAGGGTCTGCACACTTTGAAGTGCGGATTCATCGGCCGCTTACATCATACTGGCGTGCCAAGTGCTGTCCCAATTCAAAGGGTACTTCAGATCCATACTTCATGGGCACTTTGTTTGGGATTGAATGATAGGAACCTCCTATGTCTTCTTTGAGGTCTTCAATCACCCAGAAGCCATTGCTCGCCAGATAGAAATGGATAAGCAGTGGTCCATTGCCTACGAGGACATTTAAAAAAAATATATAAAAACTCATATTTTTCCAAGCAGACAAGCGGGGACGACAAGAGCTGTGCCCCATGAACACAAATAAATTGTATTACATGCGACGAGGAGAACTCTTCTCCCACATGTTTTTGATTTAATTTAAGGTAAATAAAAATTAACATTGAAATATCTGTCTCCATTTTCTGTGACATAAAAAAAATATTGTTTGTGTTTTTTGTGGAAGAATAGGATTATTACAAGGATAAACATTGCGTGTTGTCAAATGATGTTGCAAGGCAACACAGGACTAGAGCCCTATCAGTAATTATCGTACACTAAGTGATGGTCTCATTTCACACAGTCAGAGTATGCAGACTATGAAGAACACTTCATAGCTTACATAGCCTGCATACTTCATTCTTTCAGTGGTTCCCTTCTGTACTGGCAGCCGTTTCTTAAAAGGAAACAGCAGCCAATGATATACTGTCATCATGATTTTGTGAAGCCAAAAGAATAAATGATTACTGTCTTAAAAAAATAAAAATAAAAACATAGCTGAAAAAAGTGTTCAGTGCACAAATTTAACCCCAGAAATCCAAATAGAAGTAATCACAAACTGATCAATTACAATGGATTACCTCTGATGAGACCATGCTGCAGAACAGGGGTTGATGTCAGCTCTGTAAGAGGTGCATGTCCAGCCTTATCAGAGCACACACCCATCATAATTATTATGTCATGATTGAGTTTGCACAGATGCCACACAATCATACCCAGCTTAAAATGTCTTCTAATAAGCAATGAGCTAATATGACCGTAGCTTATCTTTTTAATATTGTCATCTATGAGCAATGTATGCATTTCATGGCACTCTAAAAACCAATTACCCCCCCTACACACACACACACATTTAAGTGCTTGTATGAAGGTTTTTCTTCCACAAACCTGCTACGATTAAATGGGGCACTTTTCAAATTACAAACCTTGTTCATTTTCCTGTGAAAGACAGAAAAGTTATTTCTTTTTTCATCAGCTGTTCTGATGAATTACACATTAGTACACATGCATCCTGTCAAATGTTTACCTAGATTGCCATTATGATGGTCAATAACAGATCCACTGTAATGCTGAAAAAGGAATAAGGCACAATAACTCGAATGACACATTACCCGTGAGTTCACAGAAGCTGAATCAAATCTGTCAAAATAGGTCAACATCCAAAGAATTTAAGTGTTTGGTTTAAATATACAGGTAACAGATAAAGAAAGTGTTGAAATTAAAGACATTGTGAATAAAGAAATGCATTTTATAAATAAACCATTTTGCAGCCTGTTAGATTCTGTATTTTGTCCTAAGAGATCAGAAGGTTTTAAAATAAACCTTTATAACAAGCCAAGCAAAGTTAAACATAATGAAAATATGTTATTGATATTGGTAGAAATAAGAAAATATAAAAAAAGATCATGCAAGTACCAGACTAATCAATGATTTAATCACACATTTTAAATGTGTTTGTGTCTTGTACATTGATTCCCTGAGAATATTGCTGTGCTTCTATCTTTTATTTGACCCTTATTTTGTCTGCATCACACTAAATGTGCGCTCTTCTGGACGAAAATTTCCCAAAAAACAGTTTCTGACTTCTTCACCTGTTGTCATGTTTAATATTTTTCAGGTAAAATCCAGACTTTCTTCCATTTTCTTTGACATTGACATTGTGAGTGAAAGGCATATTGTGCATTGACATAATGATATTCATAATTCTAAATGAGAGTAGCTCTCTGTGGAGTAATGATTGGCATATCTTAAGCTCCAGGGAAGCTGTTAGCTAAGCTTGTGCTCATGGCCAGCTGCACTGGTAAATATATGTCTAGGGAGCGATCCAAAATTGCACCCTGGTTTCCATGTGCATGTGAAAGTTACTGAGAGTGTCTGATGAAATACAGTATATGTACATAAAGTGATCTTTACATTTGTTGAATAAAAAGAAAATCCTGGCAAAGTACACACACCAAATAAGATAACATTTTCCGTGTTAGCTTTTTATGCAAAGCAATGCTTCAAGTGTCAATCTGATTTCACCCCTTTCACTTAAACCCTGATGAAAAAACAGCACAAACATGCAAGTTAAACTGTCAACATGGTCCTTAAAGGACTCTGATGTGAAGGATTTGACAGGGCACAGAGGGATACATGATGTAAAGAATCTGTCACTCTTCAGAAACAAGAGTCATGCCGTCGTTTCTCTTTTGCATAAGTCATAGACATTAGAAGAAATCCAGCGGCTGTGTCCTCCCTCTGCTTTGAGAGTTACTCCTTGGTGATCACCTCTCCAAGCACTTTGTGGCAGTCCCTAAAGGCTACAGTCCAGCTTCCACTGAACATTTTAGAGCAGAGAGTTGAGTTAAATTTCAACTAAAGCTGCTGACCTCAGCTCTCTAACCTTCCCCATCAGCAGCCTAGATATCTCATTGCATTTACTATTCAGCAGCTAGCTCTAGGGTTGGTGCATAAATTTAGCAATGGTGGATGTTTGCTCTAATTAGATTTATGGGTAGGAAATGTTTGGAGAAGCACAACAGCACTGTTTTACTATAAGCTTGGTTTCAGGTCAGATAAAATGAGCAGTGGTAAAATCACTTTGATATTTATGAGCTCCATAAGAGACGCTTGGTATACCACAGTAAAAACCTTGGTATGTACTGTACATGTCATGGTCTGTGTTTTAGTTATTTTTTAGTTAGTTGTTGTCATTTATCTGGCTTTTTATTGAAGTTTATGTTGGTTTTTCTGTTTTTGTTTTATGGTTTGGTATTCTTTGCTTGTAAAAGAGAAGGTTTTGGTTAATGTCGCACTACGTCTTCATGCTTGATTTGCATGGCTCCCTTGTGTTTTCTGTAAAACCGGTGAGATATCAGGTTTTTAGATGGTGATTACCAGATATCTGCATCGTTTGTCCCCATGTCAGCATTTATCCACCAGGTTTTCTCCTCATCATATTGGCTAGAGATTATTGTTGCTGAGTTTGGCCTTGTTGTCTGTCTGAACTTTGTCAAGTTTGGTTTTTATCGACAACTAAATCTTAGTTTAACACGCTTGCCTTTATTGTATGGATGAAAAGATATCGAGTACATATAGAACTAATCACATAATTCTGTGACAGATTTGTTGGACACAACATGCATTTGTACAAACCGCTAAGAAGAAATCATTGATACTGTTTACCCACCAATCATCAAAATCAAAATGATTATTTTACATTATATTTTGATTTTTGTAAATCCTGCCACAGTAAAGTATCACTGTCCAACCATCTTTACGGCTGGAAGGAAAATATAGATCAGCCAATAAGACTAGCTTTCACGAATTCTTACATTTTTTCCCTGATCATTCCTACTTCTTATCCACTAATGAATTCTTAGCGTGATTAGACTTCCGATTTCCAGTTTAATTGGTAGAAAGTCCCATCACACTCCTTCAGTGATAATTGCAGTGGAAATTAATTATCTTTCGGGAAAAGCCTTTAACTTTTCTTTTAACTGTCATGTCATTGTTTCTTATCTTTTAATACTTAACTGCAATAAAACATTTAATTCACTCCTAATTGACCTTGTTACTGCATTTAGAGTTAAGAAATAATTGTGTGTGTTTGGGGAAGGGGGTGGGGGGGCATTGCCTTAATATAAATTATGAACCTCATAATAGAAAAAAAAAGATCCAAGATTTATTTTTGTCACTGCTAATGCAGCAAGCTCAGCCAAGCTTTACACTCTTAAAAAGATGACTACTCTATATGCTGCGAGCGCTTATAGCATGATTAACATTACAATGCTTCAGTATATTTGCTCCACTATGTGGAGCAATACGATCATGCTCATGGAGCATTATAATAAACAATTCATTTAAAATAGTGCAAACCCTTTTATTTCCAATGACATGGTTGCATTTTGTCCCTGTAACGACATGCAGTGTGGTTTCGCTGGGATAGACTGAAATAGAATTACAAGAGTCCCACCTGGCTGTTGTGAGACTCAGAGGAGTCAGTTAATTGAATAAGCCAAACTCTCCAATTGAGTCTTTCAATGTGACCTCATACAGTCCACGGCACACCATTAAGATTCCATCTGCTCTAAATTAAGGATGCATGCATTCTCATTTCCGTCTCGGCCGCTCCAAGCAAAACAAGTGCTGTTGATCAGAATCACGTAAGTGCTGCCAACTGCCTGCACGAGATGAGAACAGCTGCCAGAGACCTGCAGGTTGATTCCGTCTACACTGCAGAGTTTTAGCTATTACTGAAATTTTAACATCAATTTTCACACATCTGCTTTATTATACAGTGTATTTGGCCAATCAGCATGAGACAAAGCAAAAGAAATATGGTGACTTAGTTCACACAGTGAAGCAGATTTGAACACCACTCATGCAGAAAAGGAGAAAAGTAGAGGAACGCTCTGGGTAAAACCAGCCAAGGTTCACGTCATCCATCCATCTTATTTTTATGTATTTCTCTAGATTGAATTTCACCCATTTCTATGCCATGACATAAACATGAAAGCAAGATAAGTTAAATTAGCACCAAATGATATTACAGCAAATTACACAAGAAGCATTTGCATTGTATCTCTTCTACATAGTTCACTATGCAATCTTAATATTTGTACTTAAGGGAAATAAAATACATTAGAGCTGTTTGATGTCCTTGATGCAGGAAAAGATAGAAGCAAGGGATTATCTGGATTTGCTCTGTCATTCTTTAATTTATGCTAATAACTACATATTAGAATCATTTTACTGTAATGAACCTATTAGTACAATAATCAATCAATCATCAATCAATCTATATTCTTCCTGCTTATCTGAGGTTGGGTCATGGGGAAGCTGAGGACAGGAAAGGTTGTGCTTTCCTGTCCACCATCAGCTTTTCTGCTGGTATCCACTGTCAGACCAGCTGAGAAATGTAATCCCTTTGGGTGCATTAGCTACCTTTAAAAATGTCACTGTGTATCTGATGATTTCCTACAAGATGTTAACTATGATAGTACTACCCTGCAGTAAAATGTCTCAACACTCCATTACTGGCAATTTTATTTTAGTTTCATTTAACAATATTTTTCATTTATTCGTTTTTGAACCAGGATTTGAAGTGTTTTTGTTTGACTGTGACTAAGCTAGTTCCCACATTATTAACAAGTTGTGTTATTGTGTACAATTATGTTCTTTAGACTATCTCAATATTTGACTGCTACTAACTGGCTACCCTTTTTAAGTACTTGCAGGGACCTTTGGACAATGGGCATAAGAAAGTTTTTTAACAATTTTTAAAAAGACACATGTGGGAGATGTCATGTTAAGAGAAGCATCTATTTTTGTAGCTTGGATGATTGTAGCAAGTGTGACCTGAGCTAACTGTTATGGATCCATGTGTCCACCTTCTACTTTGTCATCATTTTACCTGTATAAAATTCAGTCCAACTATGACCCACATTGATAAAGTTTAGTAGGTCACAATTAAATTTTTACCAAAAGTATCAATTTAGGTTTTATTCTGCTTCTGTTATTGCAATTATGTTTCATAGTTAAAATAAGCTGCAAATAATTATAAAGAAAATGGTCTGTCTTGCAATAGTTTTCTTTTTTTAAGTACTTTTGTAAAATACTTATATGTTTTCACTGTGTATCCTTTAAATCAGTGTTTCTCAATTCCAGTCCTCAGCCCCCCTGCTCTGCATGTTTTAGAGGAAACCCTTCTTTAACACACCTGAATTCAATAAATGGCTCGTTAACAAGCTGCAAAGAATGTCATGGGCAGGTTCATAAATTTGAGTCAGGTGTGTTGGTTAGACCAGAATTGAGAAACACTGCTTTAAATGCATTTTAGCTAAACCCCTGTGTTGTTTTGCATGAACTGCAATGGTTGCTGTTAAATGTTTCTCATAATATGCATTCAGAATATATTATCAAAAACTCACAAGCAATGTCTGACAGTCCGTCTATTCATTGAAAAGGCCATGTTGGACTGACTACAATTCACAATATTAATGTAACATCCATTTATTTTCTGCTGCTTAATCCCTGAATGGTGGGTGAAGCCTATCGTAGATGACAATGGGCAAGAGGTGGGGTACATCCTGGACAAGTCGCCAGTCCATCACAGGGCAAACACACATAGACAAAGAACCATAAACACTCACAGTCACTCCTATGGGCAATTTAGAGTCTCCAATCAGCCTATCCCCAAGGTGCATGTCTTTGGACTGTGGGAGGAAGTCGGAGTACCCGGAGAGAACCCACGCTAACACGGGGAGAACATGCAAACTCCACACAGAAAGGTTCCTGGTTTGACCTCCTATTAATGTAACAGATTGATATTATTCAACCATTCATGTTATCAATATTCTTGAGTTTACTAACTATTCGATTTTATTTTAAGTGTTATAATATGATTTGATGTCTGCCAAATACATTGTCATTAAAGAAGATTTTTTCATTTTATATTCAATTAAAGTAAATTATTATGGACCCTCAGATTGATTATTTGCTAAGTTTGTAACTATTGGCAGAGAAACTGTATCCATTCATCTATCAGATGTAAGTTTTCATTTTAAACTTATCAAAGATAAAATATGGAAAAGGCATTTTGAAAAACAATTACTACATCTTTCTTATTTATCTAGAATTTAGACCAATTTGGACAGATATTCAACTCGACTCAACTTCAGAAACTTTGTATTGTTGTAAATTTGGACTATTTATTACTGGTAAAGCACATGCAGACATAAAAGAATAATACTTAAAATAAACATGTGTTACTTAAATTCTAAATTAACACTAACATCACGAGTAAAAAATATTTTACAAATAATTTATCATCATTCAGTGTGACATCTATGATACATTCCCTTTCTCTGACGTTTTGTTTAAAAGCTTTGCTCAAACCTCTGTGTTGTTCAGACCACAATCAGATGTTTGTCCTCTGGCCCTCAATGGACACCAGAAAGCAGAAGAATACACAAATGAACTTTGACACATCACATCAACAAATGGTAAATATCTCCTAAAACTATTCAGTTTATATATATATATATATATATATATATATATATATATATATATATATATATATCTAAAGGGACTATCTAAGG
>JBAMIG010000013.1:15496645-15520926 GCA_037177335.1 Kiunga ballochi | reverse complement strand
TCTACTGTCTGTCTGTCTGTCTGTCTGTCTTTCAAGTTAGCTCATTTTAAGTTATTTTTGTCAGTTGTCAAGCTCTTCATTAGTTTAGTTTTAACAGTCCTACTTTTGTCCTTTTCCTGGTATTTACATAGAAATTTCGCCTTGATTACCATGAAGCCATTATATTAATACCATATAATTACCAAGCTGTAAAGAAAAGTGCTACTGTTTTTCTATATTATTTTATTGTTTTTAAGCTGTATTTTTAAATATATAGTTTTTAATGCAATTTATATTTGTCCTGTATTTGCTCCTCCTTACTTATTTCATGTGAGTCAGCTTTAACATTTTTTTCACAAGTCCATGGAAATATTCTTTGATCTTGCCACCATACACTTTCACAAATGCTTTCAAAAGATCTGACACTGAAAGATATTAGCTGTAAGAAAACAACTGCCAGCATATTAAATCCCAGACTTCAAATGAATTTACACATAAATCTTTAGTCCCAGCGGTTCACACGCTTACTGATAAGTTATTTCACCTTATATATTCTTTCAATGAATTAGTGCCAGAAAATAAGTTGTGTGTTTCATGACACTTATTTAACAGACATGCAGAGCCTGTGGTCACTATGAGATTTGGTCATTGGGGAGCTGTAGCTCAGGTGGAAGAGCAGTCGTCTTTCAGCCAGAAGGTTAAGAGTTTGATGCAAGGCTTCCCCTGACTACATGCTGAAGTGTCCTTGGGCAAGACACTGAACCCCAACTAGCCCCCCGATGTGCCTATTGGGGTGTGAGTGTGTGAGTGAATGGGTGGATGTGGCTCCATAGTGTAAAGTGCTTTGAGTGGTCGCTAAGACTGGAAAAGTGCTATATAAGTATGAGTCCATTTGCCATTGTGCTGGGTAACAAAATTGTTCTGTTAATAATTCACTTTTAAAAAATCATTAGAGTTGGAGTGAGTCTCTATTTATTTCTGTTAAGTAAGATTTTTTCTCCAAACACAGTGTGGCTTGGTCTAATTCCTGGTAGAAATATAAATGTTCAAATAGACTTTTAGCAAAGGTGCAAAGAAAGGTAAAAAACAAGTAAAATCACCACACTCGTACTTCAGTAGATACATCACATCACATGAAGCTAGGGAGAAAGGATGATACGGTAAACATCCATCCATCCATCCATCCATTTTCTACTTATTGCCTGAACGGGGTCACGGGGGGGCTCGCGCCAATCCCAGCTATTATCGGGCGAGAGCTGGGAAACACCCTGGACAGGTCGCTTGTGATACAAAATACTTGGAAAAAATTAAATCATTTAATTTTGCAACTCTCCCCGTGTTAGCGTGGGTTCTCTCCGAGTACTCCAGCTTCCCCCCACAGTCCAAAGACATGCACCTTGGGGATAGGCTTGTTGGTGATTCTAAATTGCTAAATTGTTCATGCAGTGAATTTAAACTTATACAACAATACAACAAACAATAAAGTAAATAAATGTAGTAAAGGTAAAGAAAGCCAAACAAAATGGATATAGGGCCCGTAGTAAACAAAGAGTAAATGAAACTTCTGACTTCACAGTGCAGAAGCTTCAACTACTTTTTATAATAGCTGGAACTGGTCCAGATAGATCTATCATTCAATGACATTTTTTATTATTGTACTTTTGTACTTCTGCATGAGATTCGCTTTTCAGACCCTGTAGACATGTCTGTCTTCAAATATCCCATATCAGACATTTGAAGCTCTCTGATGAATGATGGCAGCCTACGCCTCAAGTGGACAGGTATTCTGGGTTCATGCTCTAACAAACTCTGCAGGTCCCTCCCATAGTTAGATCAGCAGTGTTCCCTCAGGGATGGTGTGTAAGCAGTTACCTGGTCACAAGAGATAGGGATGACAAACATGTCTGCTACCATGGGAAGTAAATTGCACAAACGCAGCAGGGGTTGCAGAGGGCAAGCTGGCTGTAATATTCCTGTGTCCTGCTGAAATGTTAGGGCAGTGACCCCTGAAGGATTGGACATGCTGCTCTTCAAAAAATAGTTTGGTTTGGTGAACAGGTTACAATTGCTGTAGTGCTTTAAATGTTAGTGTGCATAAACTCACACAGAATTGTTAGTTTCCATTAAATAGTCATTTAATGCCAATAGATTTAATTATATACTTATGTCTTTAGAAAATGAGTGAAATACAAAAAATAGTTAATGAAAGGTCTTCACTGTTCTTGTTGGGATGGTGCCATCCACACAGAAGTCCATATAATCTGGTGCCGGCAGAGCAGCAGAGAGCAAGATGCTCTCATAATCTACACAGAGATCACCACACATGCGTTTGGATGTTGTATTTGGAGCATAGCAAACTAGCAGTTAGATGTCTCTTCTGCAGATCTTCTCTTTAACAGTGACATGCCCATGATGTCACCAGCACTGGTTAACCAGCACTACAACCCCACCTCCCTTTAGTTATATGCTGAGTAGGTATTGTGGTCTGCACGGACCGTCTTGAAGCCGTGTAGCCTATAGATTACAATCTGGGATGTGTTCATGCAGCCATGTCTTGGTGAAGCACATAAAACTGCTCTCTCTGTATTCTTCCTGAGACCTGGTTAGCACTATCAATTTTGTTTGCTAGTAATCGCACTTTACCCATCACAACAGTTGGATGAAATGGTTTAAATCGCCATCCTTTTTCTCTGTGCTTCACTCCTAACCTGCATCCTCTTCTCTTTCTTTTCAACTCCATTGATATTTAAAGTGTTATTTCACTGACGATCTTGAATTTTGAGAGGATTGTCAGTAGATCCTGGTGGTAGATAAGTCTCGTTGCCAGGGAGACTCTAATAACAAGTCTTAAAATTTTACTTTACTACTTTATGGTCGAGTGTCACACATGGCAATTCAGAGGTCTTCATGTTATAAAAATGAGGAAAACTATAATGCTTCCAAAACTAAAACCCCCCTCACACCCACATACAATAAAAATTTTAATTGAGTTATAAAAATGTAAAAGAAAAAGAAAAGAGAAAAATATTGAAGATATATATCAGTAACATCTGGATACGAAAGGTGTGGCTGTTACTGGGTAAATCCAAGCGCTGTAATTTGCTCCTCAACAATCTTCAATTTATTATTTTTCAATTTCCAAAATGTTTATGTTTAAGATTTTGAGGGTTTTAATGGCTGAAGCTGATCCCAAGAGCCTTTCTGTAACAGCATTAGAGGTAAAATACAGCGTGGATAGATCCCCAGTTCATCACGAGGTCAACACAGAAACACATAGAAGACAATCAGTCCTGCAGACTAACAGTTAAAACTGTAGCTAGTTCAAATCTTCTAACATGAGCTGAACATGCACATTTTTTTTTTACCATGGGACAGGGCGCATTACAAGTCCTAACTAGATAAAAGAGTTTTGCACCAAGAAACTAATCTCAGTTCTCGGGACATCAGTGGTATCACAACACTGTTATGCTGCCCTCATGTGAATATAATTTATCAAAGGAGGAGAGTAGAAAACAATAAAATGTTCTTGTTTTTCTTCCTTTCTCTTTTGCCTTAACTAGAGTATGCCTCTTAAATAAATCCTGTTGGAATACTTTTCCTCTAACAGAGGAATGGAATGGAAAAAAACTGAAACGTATAAAGATGAATAAATAAATAAATAAAACAAAACATATCGCTCGGAAAATCTGAGAACTTTGAACTTAGCATTCATGGTTTCTTTGTTTTGCTTTTGCCCAGTCTACAAGCTGTTGAAATAGATTTTCAGGGATTTTAGATGAGAGGGAAAAAAGGTTATTTTTTTTCTTTACAGCCTGTGGCTAAATCATCAGCTGGCTTAGCTCACTTTGATAGTTTAAAGGAAGCTGAATACACAAGCAGAGACCTGAAAGGTGCACAGAGATTTCTTAAAGTCATACTGATGTGTTTTTCTTCCTTTTCATTTTAAATATATATATTATTTTTAGTCAATATCAGCATTAGTCCATTTTATTTAAGAAAGACTGTAATTTCTATCTTTCCTATTTAGCAGATGCAGTTAAATCGTAAGTAGATAACTGATACTTGTTTACCCTATACCATAGCATACCATACCAAACATTATAATTATTGGAAACTATTAAACAAATAATGATAATATCACATACAGATAACAAGAAAACAACTAAATTCCTATAGAGATCAATGAAAACCATTAAGAGGAATTGACCTCTGAATTATAGCAATTCTTTGAGAAGCATTAGTTTGTAAGAAATAAATACTTGCATTGCCTGAAACCCCACACACATGAAAGGAACACACTTACATGTCTGTCATCACCTTCCCATTGTTTTCTCTCTTAGTGGAAGGTCTTATATTCAACAGAAAAATAATCAAATGTTTGAAATAAAGAAAATACAGTTCAAAGATATTACAAATAAATCAGAATAGATTGGTTATATTGGAGATAATTATAGACAATATTCACAAGCTGGTGCTTACATGTGCAACTTTTTCCCTCCAGGTAATTGGACAGTCGTTCCAATGAGATGTGAAAGTTGCTATCATGACCACTGAAGCTGAATATTCTTTGAACGTAATTGTTACCTGCATGAACAAATGCAAAATCCATGGAGTTCAGGAGCAGCTTGTATGCTCTTAACAGTTTTTCTAATATTTAAACAATGAAATCCAGCAGAAACTTTCTGGAAAACGTTTACTAAGTAGCTATTCATCTGTATCATACATAAAGCAACAGATGTATAATAGGTCATCAATGATATTATGAAAAGCATGTGCATGTTTTACCACTTTGTGAGGTCTTTGCAGTGTTTTCCATCTGTTGGATGATATACTACCATGTATATGTTTTTTCAGTATGTTTTCAAAAATCTCCAAGTTTTATGATGGGAAATTTTGCCAGGATTATTTTGACCTCAGTTTTAAAACTAACATTTAGGTTTATAATTTTTTTTCCAGATACGTATGCCTGCACCTGTTAGGGTATGATGTATGCATGGGTTTCTTTGGCAGGACTGAAATAGAGAATACTGTATTGGAATACTTGCAACACAAAGGTCTTCGGTGAAAATCACTGTGGGATGGAGCGGCTGCAGACTCAGTGATGAGACTTCTAATAAGGCCTGTATGATGTCAGCTCCTCACTCAGTGCAGAGATGTCACATGATAAGACAAAATTGCTTTGACACAAAATAAACAAGGCGATTTTCTTTGACACTGCTTTCTTCTCTGCATGAGTTAAATCTGTCCTCATTGAACTAAAACAAACTGGCTTTAATACTTTCAAACACAGTCAGTTCAAAAGGTGTTGTATAATGATGCAGGAATAATACAGGCAAGGCAGAGAATATGGGTCAGACATCATCTATTGCAACTGTTCAACATATTTGGTGTATATATGATAGGTGTGTTAGCTAACATGTTCCTGTGGAGACTTTCTTTTGTTCATCAGGAGTATTCTGGACCCACATACCAATTAGAGTGTGCAAAGCATCAAAAGGCCATTGCATATTTAAGATTTGACTCAGAAATATGGACATTTCTCTGCTTCTTTAGGCATTTAGAAGCAATAGTTGTTCTATTCAGCTAAACCAGGCTGTTCTTTTAGGGTTTTCCTGGTGGAACTTATTTTAGTCATACACCTATCCATTCATTGTAACTCCTGCTTTTCATTGGGCATCCATCACACTGTTTGGTTAGAGTTGCATCTCACCCAACTGGGATTTTCAATCAGCTGTCCAACCAGCAGGTATTTCACTTAGCAAGAAATGGTCCATAGTGCATTATGAAAAGGCAATTATGTTACAAAATGCAGATCATCCGATCCAATCAGCCTCGAGCCCAACCACTGCGGAAGGAGCCTTCAAGATGCTTCTTAGAAAGGAAAATTCGAACAAATTTCTGACTCTTCTTTTAAATGATCAACTTGCAGCTTAAATTAAGAATGAAAAAGTTTTGATGGCACTCTGCTTGGGAAAACTCCCGACAGTGTGGTGGTTTGTTGAAAGTGTATTAGAGAAAGAAAATGCCATTTTTTGGAAAAGGATGAAGCAGCATGCATTTTACAACAATATCTCAAAACACTTCAAAGAGTCATACATCTGCTGTGGGAACATTTAGTAAAGTGGCACTCCTACAGTAAGATGAGATTTGGGGTTGTTTGCTGATTGCATCTCTGTCATTATACACAATTCCAACTCTGTCACATCAAATAGGAGTCTGGTTCACTTCTTCAGGACTTGAAAGTACCATGGAGTGCTAAAGTACACCACCTGGTGCTATTACAGTGGCTGGTCCTTTATTTGTTAGGACACCACATACCAATCTCTTGAAAGACTTTCACTGGATGCTAAATGACCTTAAAATTGAAGCAGACTTAAAAGGAAGATGGGTATAATCTGACACGCTTGCCATTTCTCAATGTAATGCCTACAAACTCAGAAGATTAAACACACCCTTAGATCCAGCTCATGAACATCTACATGTCTTAGTTACTCTGAACATACAGCAAACCTGTAAGTTGCCAGTTCCACTTGCTGTACTAATAGTGCAATTGCAGAGGAACAAACAACTAATTTGACTACTCTCTGTTACATCTGATACTTGATATGTGGGCCTCTTGATAACAATGGAAAGTCATGACTTAGAGAAAAAAGCCACAAAGCATGCAAAGTCCACACTGAGATCCCAGCTGGCCAACAAGTACCACCTCACAGCGCAAAACCTTGTGTCATTATGGTTTATTTATAGCCATAAAAGTACAATTCAAGCAAGAAAAACTTTTTAAAGATAGAAATAAATGGGATCAGTTTATTTCTGTACTTTTGCTGCAATAGTCTTGGTTTGTGATTGACTCAACTGCACTTGTAATAATGAAAACATGGGACTCTTTACTCAAGTGAAGAATGAATTAAACAGTTTTCTGTATGACATTAATCCAGCAAAATGCTGTTCAATTTGCTTCTAAATTACTTGCAGGTTTTACTATGCAGTGCCGTTGATCATTTAATTGATATTCATTATAACTTCCAAAAAGAAACATGTGTTAAATGGCTGCAGAAAATTATTCTGTAAAATAGTTCTGTTATGCTCCTACTTTATAGCAGAATTCTATCACAATGAGATGTACGGGAGCATATGGTAATTAAATCTCAGAACTGGCATGAAGAGGTCACTGTGTAGCACCTATTCATGGTTGGGCAATCCCACTGACAGAATGGCAGGAGTGTGATTGGCATCTATTCATTTCCTCTGAACTGGGAACAGACTAAATCAGAGTCAATCACTGACCCTTTCAAACAGACACCCAGGGAGTGAATGATGCAGAAGATTAGCAGACTCTGCCACTGCCTTGTTTACTTCATGCTACCAAAAGCCAAGAAAGGGGCTGTGTAAATTACATGAAGCCATTAATACCAGCCTACAATTTTCTCCCCCACTGTAACCCCTTACAAACAAAGGTTTTCATTTCCTGCTCAGCCTCTTGACAGGAATCCAATCAAGAGAGGATCCTAATGTATTCACACATGGTCTGAGAATCTACTTCAAGTATAAGACGATGTCTCATTATTTCAGCACACACACAATCAATACAAAGCTCAAATTATTGTCTTCACAGGTAAAAGGAAAGGGATTGTGTTTTTAATTTGATTGACAGAGAAAATGAATTAGATTCATTGCCATGTAAATATTCATTAGATTTCTTCTATAAAACTAGAATAGGTGTTCCTTTGTTCTGTCCTTCATCACAAGGACTGTCTGTGAATGATGATAACTGACATCTGATAACTGCAGTTGAGATAGTGCTCATGATATAAGGTTTTTAAATACATTTCGCCTGAATTTTACTTGCAGATGAAGAAGTTTGCTATGTTTTATTTTTCAAATGAATGCAATTACCAGAAGTGTTATTAATAAGTTATAACCTTTCAATCAAAAGACTTCTGTTGAGTAAAGGAAAACATAAATCATTCTGGCTTCTTTGAGTTGCTCTTGTTTATGACTAAAGGAGGTCAGAACAGGGGAGAAGATATTGAGCAGCAACAGCCTTGATAAAAGTAATGCATGGATGATCTGCAACAGTACCTGTGTGGCAGTTGATTAAAATAGATAGCCTTGATGCTCAGTGATTCCAGCTGTATGAAAAAAAGGGAGAGAAAAGTAGGCTACAATTTGCACTGGGAATCAGTGAGCACATGTTTGGTTATCTCATTGACTCTTCGGGGCCAAGCTTTAGTCAAAGGTCTATTTAATGATTGATATGTTTAAATCCTCTAGTGTACCTCTCTATTTATAGCTAACTCGAGATGCATGTAGTAAAACACTTTAATACTTAAACCAGGTATAAAAATAATTTCTCACAAGTTCTTGGTTCGCATATAATGCAACTTGAACAGTCTGAGTTCATAATCTGTAATAGATTACCGAGTTTTGTAAAGCTGCACTGACAAGCGATGCATTTGGGTTGATGAAACTAGTTGTTGCGGTTAAGATCTCTTCTGATAACCTAGTTATAATGGACTTTATAGAAAGCTGTTGGACAACTGTTGGAGCCAAATCTCAGTTTCAGCTTTGAACCTTTGAAGGATTTTATGTATATGAACAAAGCCAGTTTGGTACATCTCTTTAAAAGATGTTTGAACTGAACTGTAGTTTTAAGTCAAAGCAGATCAATCATCAGAATTTTCTATTCGTACAGTTTCTTTTTGCAGTTTATGTTATGCAGTGAAGACTTCAGGGAGAACAGCTGGTCAAATATTGACCGATTAAAGACAAATAACATGTATGTTAAAATCTGTGGAAACAGTGGTACACTAAATGTTTAGGTGTAATTTAAATTAAATGAAGTTGGTGTGTTTTTAAATATGTCTCTCCTGTTAGGCAAAAACACAAACCTAATGCATGCTGCCTGAAACAGAGGTTGATGTGAATAATTTCAGCATTGGCTAAGGAAGTTATTTGTTTCTTTTTCTTTCATCTCCTTCTCTCTCTCCCTTGTTCTGCAGCCCTGGTTGCTCATCAGCATGAGTAATGGCCGTGTTTGCGTTTAATAAGTCCTTTTACCACACCTCTGGAATTAAAAAAAAACAACTGATGCATGAAATAAACAAAAGAGAGGCTCTGATATGGGTTCTGTTTCCCAGCAATTACCAGGTGATGAAATGTTGCATTCAATATTGTGTAGAATTTAAAACACATCACCAACCATCCATGTCTCAAACTCCCAAACAACTTGTCAGGAATCCAAGATTTGGCAGATTAATTCACATGAGGATCTCGACCAGGTGTATCAGACGGATGCCAGTGATTTTCAGCTCAGTGGTAATGAATTAACTGCCTTGTTTATCATCCGTACAGTCAGACTGAAAGATGTTAAAACTACAGTTTTTGTTGCAAAGACTTCTAAAAGTTAGTTTTCTAAATGATGTTATAAATTTTCTTCATGTTATGTAGGATTAAATGTAATCCAGCAAATCTTAAAATGGACACTTTTTTAATTTCATCCAGGGATTTTAAAGTTTTCTTCAATTTATTGAAATACACCTCATTATGCTATCCATCAATATCTATGTAAAGTGAAGTATGTGGCAATGCATCTGCAATTGAATTGTGTCTTTCCTGTGAGCTATGGCATAGACAGAAAGGAAACTGAAAACAGTTTAAGCTCACACTTCTATTGATTTATCTTTTATTGCTTGAGATTTATGAATTATTGTAAATTTGATGGTGTCTCATATAATACTGCCACAGGCTTTTTAAATCAAGCTGACAGGCATATTATTGAGCTCTGGGAGAGAAGGCAGTGTAGCATGGAGGAATGTACCATCTCTGATCTAGGAAGACAAAGTATTACCCAACACACTATGGTGGTGAGAAGTTGTTACATCACAACCATGTCCCGTACAGGCGCGATGGCAGTCTACATTACTCAAACATTGGCCGAATAATGGAATCTTGAGACGTTCAGGATAGATCAGTCCCACTTAGTTGACGGTAATACACTTATTAATATTTCAAAAGTATTGCCACGCTTTCAGTGGGACACGCTTGCCAAGAAACGTGCCAACGTGGAATCAAGGAATGCATTAATAATAAATGCAGGTATAGGGGAACAAAGTAAAGGCCAATGTGGGTGAGTATGGTCTTTGGTTTTCTTTAGCAAGAAAATACATGAGTTTTTTTCTAACTAGTAGACATATATGGAAGGGGAAAAGGAGAAATGAGAAAGAAGAGGACAAAGATGGAAGTAAGCAAGAGAACAATGATGAAGAAGACAAAAAATGAGACCAAAATAAAAAGCAAAGTTGATGATGATGATGGATGACAATGTAAAAAAAGGGGAAGTTTTATGATGGTGGAGGAGTGGAACACAAAAAGCACAATGAATTTTAATTCTTGTGTTTTCTTTCCCTTTCTCTTTCTCTGTCTTTTCTGGCCGGTCCAGCAAAAAGTATTCATTTAAAATTAAAATAAATAATTAAAAAATTCTGATTATCAAGAGGATCTCTGTATATACATATATACATGAAGTCCTTCTTGACAAAGAAAATTTGCTCAGCACAATACAGCAGCCAGACCATCATTCTGACTACTTTGATGCTGGACAAAACAGGTTTAAAATTTTTTTTTTAAAAAGCACATTGAAAAACAAACAATTACATTGAAGGATAGGAACAAAAATGAAAAAAGATATAAAAAAAATTGCTACTTTATTATAATAGAGTATCATTTTATTGACAAAGACAAGTTCATGAGCATTTCAGCAATAATTTTTGCTGCTATTTATGCTAAAAATAAACTAAAAACAAAGAAAGAAGGAATGTGTAACTATTATGAGAAACTATCCAATCATCATTCCAGTTTAAACAATGAATTTGAGAACTCTCTCTCCTGAGCAGCGCATTGCTGGCTACTTGAAACATCCCTATGCAATGTAAGAGCTCATCATAACTCAAAAGTACTGCCTGGGCTTCACACTTCATGAATAAAACTGTAGTCTTTAGAATGTCCTTCTCTCGCTACTCTGTCCTTCCACTCAGGATTTTATGAAGCATTTTTAAAAACTGCTGTGATGCTGAAGTAGAGGGAATATGCCTTAGCTGCTAATGCACCAAATCTACCTGATGTACTGTATCTCAGCTTTATCTCTGACAGCTCCAAAAATGAAAATGTGTCTGCATTTTTGTGAGCTGCCACTCAGTTTTTATCGCATCTAGTCAGGCGTACCTGACAAGGCTTACCATCTCTACATTTTCATAGAATATGGCTTTTTTCTACTCCTAGTTTTAATTCATGAGCTTAGATTTAGATTAAACAGAATCAAACTGTTCGAGATTCCTGTTTAAATGTGAGAAACATGAGAGATAAGACAACACTGCAGGGTAACATGGAACAATGGAAAACTTTTCTCGTTTTCTGATAACACTCGTATGGCATGTTGATGAATCCATGCAAAAAACATGAAAAAAAAGTCTGGTTCTGTTAAAACTATAGCAAAATAAATGAACTCTTTTGGAAACATTTCTCTGGTATGAGATAGTGGGACACTTATTATATTCAGTTCTGTGCTATCAGTGGTTTGTACTGTGGTGTGAACGGTTTGAATATGAGGTTACTACCATGTATCTATTGAGACGCTGTTGCATGGTCAGCGTTGCAAACTGCAAATCTGTCAGATGAAGATGTGCTACTCAAGAGTGCATCTTCCTGGAAACGAATAAGCAAGTCAATCACCTGTCACACCAATTCAGGCCAGATCTCTTTTCTGTTTGTTTTTTCTTTTAATTTCACTGAAACATTTTCCAACTTGACAAATGATGTCCAAGCGATTTTAACCAACTGCTCTGCAAACGTT
Source organism: Kiunga ballochi (assembly GCA_037177335.1). Taxonomy (NCBI): domain Eukaryota; kingdom Metazoa; phylum Chordata; class Actinopteri; order Atheriniformes; family Pseudomugilidae; genus Kiunga; species Kiunga ballochi. The sequence continues at coordinate 15,509,096 of JBAMIG010000013.1, read as the reverse complement.
TTTTTTTTCTACAGTCAATTCTTCTGTGTTTGTCTCAAAATTGTTCTACAGACCATTCAACTTGAATTTGTATGCACCACTCTAGATTTTGGAGCATTAGCAAAGCTCAATGCCATCAGGTTGGATAGGGAAGAGTTACCACTGATTTAGAAAATGTCTATCTAATCACAGCTAACCTGACTTCTGGTGTTGTTGTATATTATTTATATGACATTTTGTACACAGGGAGTACATGGATAGATATCTAATTAAGCAGCATCTGCTTGATGAATAGAGACAATATTAGGCACTGACGTTCATGTTACCTTCTGATAACACTTAATGCCTTTATTGATCATGTGACTTACCTTCTAAGTCCACCATGATGGATTGCAACATGTATTAAGTTGGTGAATAATTTAGAGAGGAAATTTGGTGACTGACTTTCTCGGACATGGTTGGGAGCCACTTGTCCCCTTTTAAACGAGAAGAATCATTACAAATGGATACATATTCAATCTTTGTCACCACAGTGATCTTGAAATGGAAAACATTCCCCCTGATGGAGGCAGAAAATTGACCCATTTTTTTGGGATGTTGGATCACAAATTATGATAGGCCTTTGTAATCACTACATCTCTGCATGGATTGAACACTGATAAGAAAGTTTTAACTCACATTAGGACTTTCTGCTACCACCTTTAACACCAACTGAAGGGAAATGTTTGGAAATATATTTTTTAAATTGTTCAAAGTGTTGCAGATGAATTTATGTTGTTCTATGAATGCATAACCAGCCTGTATATAGTATCTGCTTTCTACCAGACCTTCTTATCAATATGTTTTTAAAAAGTTGTGAGCAATGTTTCCTCAAGCTTTAAGTCTTTCAAAATCTTGTTTTTGTTGATTCAAATTCCAAACCATTTGTGTTTGATAAACCACCAAACTGTGACTAAAGAATAATCCCTGATAAAAAATAAATGGCCAGTCATCCATGTGTAGTCCTTACATATGATTAAAGTTTGGTCAAGAATTATATTGTCCCAATGAAAGTTTTAAGTTTCACCTTAACAAGATGTTCTCTAATTGTTTGAATCTGTTGTCATCGTAACTATTTTGTAAGGTAGTTGATCCTGTTGATTAGCTAATAGTAGAATCAGTTGATGCTGATTTCTTAAGACACTTATGTGCAGTGAAACATGAACTTGCCATGGATGGGTACCTTGAGTCCTTGCCATAAATTCCGCTGAATGGTAACTTATGCAAGACAGAGGCTTTGGGGCATTCAGATTAACTGTGTTGAATATGGCGGTCCATATGAGCTTGTTCAACAATATAGAATTACATTAATTTATTTCTACAGAGATTTAGGCTTAGACTTAACTTTGATACCTAACTTAAATCAATGTGGAATTAAGTATTTACCAGAATAAAGGCAACCTTCTTGGGAATTATCTGTATCCTATTTGTTTTATTTGTACATCTTTATATTCACAATAACCACGAGAATGATAGCAGGATGACAGATCTGCATGTGATGTAACACAGCTGGATTTATCATTATTTTTTACTAACAGAAAACAACACAGATTAAAAATTAAATTCACCTTTTGATTGCATATCTTTTAAATGAATCTGCTCATCATTTCTTCTCTGATTATTAAAGTACATGTTTTTATGCACTTTGACACGCTTCCCTGTACTGGCATCCCAATTTTTTGGGGCATTTTTTGGTATGAGATGGTAATTTTGGGCAATTAGTTGCTTTGTTAGAGGGTTGAGCCTAATCCATTAATCAAAACTTTTTTCTGTTTCTTTTTATATATATATATATATATTTCTGACATTTTTAAAGCCTCCAATCTAGTTTTTTTTGTTGTTGTTATTATTGGGTGTTCGGGAACAAAAAAATATTACCAGCGCTGTTTTGAAAATCTGAAATCAATCTTGTCTCGACAAAAGAAGCTGTTTTTGGTGTTTAGGTTCTTTGTCACAGCTGTTAACATGATCCAACACAAACCCCCTTATCATCCTTATTGATGAAGATTTTAACAGGTGTCAAGTCTTACGTTTTCAGTGCAGTCCTAAACAAAACATTGCTGTAAAAGGTTGGGATCAACTGCACTAAGATGAAAGTTCAAAGTCTCGTAGTGTTTTGGTCCACAACCCAGATTAGCAGTGATAAACACATCTAATGTCTTTCAGTCTTAAAGGTCCGAGCCAAATCATATACATTGATGGGTCTTCAAACCAGTTTACACAATGTCCACCCTGGTAAAGTCCAAAATTTCCAAATCCACTGAATCCGTCAGGTGCAAAGACGCTTTATATACAAGCTGGATAAATAAATAGAAATTCTATCGGATGAATGCAGCAAGTTCAGAGGAGTTACAGATTCTACAAATTCAGAAATGAGCTACAAAAACAGAAATGTGATGCAATTATAGGAAAGCGTAGAAAATACAGAAATCTCAGCAAATACAGAGTGCTGCATTAATGAAAACCACTGCTGTATGGAGATGTGGGTCATTTACAAAGAGCTACTGCATTTAGTCAACAACTAACCTTAGAGCAGAGAGCTGTATTCTGCAGATGCATTGCCAAACACTGGATACAGTTTCACCCTAAATACCTAGCTGACTTCCTACAGCATGGGTCTTGGTGCTGGGATTTTGATAAGAGAGGAGCAAGGGAAATGGCATCCAAGATCGAAGACAAAAACAGAAATTGGCTGAAATATTGCACAAAGCAAAATGAATTCCTCAGAGGGCTAAGCCATCGAACAGTTCCAAGGTCAAATTGTCATTGTGTGCATTTTCTGACAGCATATATCACCACCTTAGCCAGTGCACTGCTATTGCCGAATTCAATGAAGACCAACTGCTTGACTGGATAAACACCAATAAACTGTGATTATTGGTGCAACCTGAAAAAGCTCTGAAACTTGTGTGGGAAATTAGTCCGTGGTGAGGATAACAGTGAACAACTGAGCAGATGGACACAAGCTGAAGTGTCCCGGGAGGGAAATCTGAATTCAACTGGTGCATTGAACTTTGATCGGCCAACAGAAGGAAGCCGTGTCCTTCTGACGGTTCCGGTTCTGCTCCATCATGTCAGCCAAATAGTGGATACAGTAATTACTCTGGGGATGCTTTGATGCTCATTTTGCTTATCATTACGATATTAAAATTAAAACTTATGGAACACGTGTCAACAACTTTATAATTAGTGTCAATTTAGGACAACTTTAGCCTGCAATGCATAATTATTTCGACATAAACATTTCTAACTTACATTGTACTTAACTGCACATTCAAAGAGATTATTACATGGATGCAGGCGCCAAGTCTTGCTGACAGGATAAGTAACACTTCACACTGATCACAATAATTCAACATGCCTTACAACTTAAGTGCCTTTAAAGATAACTTGAGATGCTGGGTTTGACTGCAGTATAGCTGTGCTGATGCAAACACTCACAGACAGAAATGTTACTAGTTCACATCACAAAAAGGTTTGACTTCATCTTGAAATCTTGGAAAGTTGCGGGTACCATGCTCTTACACTGCATACCACAGTTGTACTTTTAGGAATAACTGGCAGGGACTTCTATAAAAATAGTATATAGTATCAGCTGCAGTGCTGGGGGAGAGAGCAGCTAAATGCTGATGTGATGATGCAGTGGCTGCAATCCCATTTAGGCAGTCATTGGTACTTTGACTTAAATACTTCTCAATCTGCTGGAGATCACATTAGTCGGCTGCTTCTTATTGAGTCATCTAAAGAGTTTATATCTTCTTCTAATTAGGAACAGTGCTTCCTTAATAGCCCATGCTTAGGTTGAGTTATTTCATAAATCAGCCCATTCTTGGATACTGGTTCCCAATTCTTGACTGCATCATCAGCTTACAATCATATTTTAATACCACCCTAGTGATTTCTGTACTGTGGTAATAACGTGTCCTTGCCACAGCTGACTGAAAAAATGTTACAGAATGATTGGGACTTTTGTCAGTGTAGTCTCCATGACTGCGTAAAGTTGGGAACACTTGAACTTTAGTATATATGAGGGTATTTTATAAATCCTTTGTTACATCTTTTTGAAATGCACTGTAGGTTTACTGAAGGAAGACTTAGTCAAGTTGACAGGATCACAGTTGTGGCATATATTAGATGGATCCAAGGTGTCCACTGCCAAGGCCTGCCAGTTCAGCCTGTCCTCATGCTGCTCTGAGTGTCATGAGGGCAAGCCTCCTATTTAGACAAGGGAATGAAAGATGGGACTGAAATGTATTATGCATGTGAATGCTTGGGGGAGGCAGGCAGCTGCTCTAACAAGCTAAGTCACTTTTTCCTCTCAGAAAAACAGGCTAAACATCTCATAGAGAGCCTGTGATTTACATTTTTTAATTTGATATAGAGATTATTTGTAACATTTTTAAAACAGCTATACTATTTTATGAGTTGCCAGTAAATGTGAAAAGTATTTTAAGATTTACAGTAGCACTTCACAACAGGTCATACAACACTTTTTCCCCTGCACAGCAGGTTTTATGCTGTTCCTTAAAGGAATCATCTTGACAATGGAGGATGTTTTAAACTTAAGCCTAAACTTTTTTTTTCACCTCTCAGCTGTATGTGCTACTATGTTTGCACATGCAGTGAAGAGTATAACACAAGGACAGAGAACATAGCAATGTATTTATTTAGTATTTCTTATTTATTTTTCTTTGTTTAAAATCTTATGTTTTCGTATGTTTTTGCATTGGCTTCATACAATAGGTGGTGAATGCAAAATATTATTGGCACTATATCAGCACCAGAGGATATTCAAAATGCTCAGACGAGTGTTTCATCTTGATATGTTTTTCCTGAGTGTGGCACTCAGCAGCAGCGGCAGCAGCTTTGTGATCAGCACGCACAAAAGGAAATTAACCAGCAGATTTTCATCCTCCCTTTCAGTCGCAGAGAAAAGCAGGGAATAAGTTGGATAAACACGAGTTGGAGATCAGTGAACCTGCATTGGACTGGAGACATGTCCAGAGTGTACCCTGCCTCTTTCTGCTAATTGCTAGGATAGGTTCCAGCACCTCATGACCCTGAATTGGATTAGGCAATATAGAAATGGACTAATGGAGGTCTGTGGGCTTCTCTCAAATGCATCCAGGTGATGTGCTTCTGGTTGTCCATGGTTTAGATACAAAGCACAGATAGCATTTTTTTTGGACAGATGTAAACATAACTGCATTTGCAACCTGTCAGTTACGAATGGGATGATGAGAAAACAGGTGAAGTAGCACACTGAAATGATTTAGAAAATCTAAGTTGCTACATGTGCAAAAAAAAAAAATTATTTTAATTGCAACAGTACTGATATGGTAGAAAATACAAGTTCAATATATAATATCACTTTCCTCCAGTAGATATGGAGTTTTGTTCTTTGATTCTGAGTCCCAACGAGTTGCTCTTTAGATATTCACATTGTTTCAGAAAAGCTTTGCCAACAGATCTGTAAAGTTTTTTATTCAATTTTTCCTATTACAAAAATAAATTGGGAAAAAATATGTTTACAGCTCCTTTTAGTAATTCAATGTATTTATACACATTTATGTATATTTTACAATGCTTAAAGTGAATAGTTTATCAGAAAATAATACACAGATGAACGGTAAATTACTGTAAGGTGTTAAAGCTAAGTATTCATATTTCCTATGGTTTATACTAAATCATATAAATCAACAAATCAACAAATGGCAGTCCCTCTCTACGTACCCTTTTCTTCCTTTTTTTGTCCAAACTTTGTCTTGCTTAGATGAGTAAACAAGCCATGAATTACTTCTATACCTTTACAAGTAATAAAATATTGTGCTCAGCAACCTTCTGCAGAATGAGTCAGCTATTCAGGTTTGCTATGTGACCATCATCCATAAAAACATCACATGTAAATAATACCTGTGCTGGATTTAAATACGGAGGGGATCAGGTTATGGAAAAAAAAAGAGTAACCAAGCAATTTTTTTACAAATGATTTTATAGACACAGTTCTAAAGAGAGCAAACAATACATTAAACGATACATTGCTTTTCATTACACTATAAGAAAGGACCTTCAAGCCTTATTGCTATAGCATGATAAAGTTGTTAATAATTAAGCAGTCATTCAAGCTTTTATGCCATGAATGTGCTTTTTAACTGACTTCAAAACATTAAACTTGCCCTATTCACAGACGGACCCTGCTAATGGCTCTACATCAATTTATTCAAAGCAAACACAAAACCTGTGGAATACAGAATTAAGAATTAATTTGGTGGATGATGGTGAAGCAAATTAAGGCAGATGTCATCCCCAAACGAAATGCATTTTGCAACAGTTGTGGCGCTCCTTTGGAGACCTACAGGGACACAGTTTGTGACTGAAAACATTTGCACGTTAGCCTATCATTCATCAGAGGGATAAGGGAAGATTTTGAAAACGATTGTCTGAACCTTTCTGAGAAATATAACTTTTCAAAAGAATTATCAGGTTTCAATTTTCTGGAGGGCATCCAACTGGTATTTTGAATTTACAAGAAGGGTTTTTCACAAACAGGTCAATTTGTTGCAAAGTGTAAACCAATTCAGCAAAAACAAAACAAGTTGTTCTGCTAGTTGAACCCTAGACTAAATCTTTAGAAAAAATACTACAAAGAAATAAAAAGGAATAATGGCTGTGTTGTTAGATGGTTGCCTTGAGTGTTTTGTGAACAGTCACCCTCTAATCATTTAGATTCCCCATTTCGTCAGTTTTGTTTTTCTAACCTGAAAATTCAGCATAAAGTTAAAAAAAATGTATTTTAAGTCTTAGAGACACATTAAATATATTTGAGGAGCCGTGAAAACAGCGTTTTTGAGACTTCAGTGACCAAAGAAGTTATGTATAATATTTGTGACTAAAAGAAGAAAAAAGTAATTTTCTTTAGATAATCTCCCATTCATTACTTAAATCTATGAATCCTAAAGAACCATGAAAAAGATCCATTACTTTCAGCAAGAATGAACTTAATAACTTTATACTGATGTAAATGCTAAAGAAACTTGTAAGTCAAATCAAGAACTTGTGTAAGAGAATAAAAGGCAAATCTCTTTTGTTATGAAAGTCATGCACGTTCTTACATCTGTTTAAAAAATGGTTCAAATAAACTATTATGAAATGTTAATTTTATGATGATTTATTTCAAAAATGTTTTCTTGTTTTGGACAAGAAGCATGGTCAACTTGTTTCTGTCATCTACAAAGACTTGTTTGTTCAATTATTTTATAGCACTCATTGTTTTTACACTTTGAGAATAAATAGAATTAAATAGTTAAATTTTTTTGTTTGTTTTTTTTTTTTTGCTAAAAACAAAAAGGAGCAGGTTGAAGCAAGGCAAACTGAAAAAAGGTTAATGACTTGTGTAATTGCAAAAGCGAATCATCGTGATGTAGAACTATTAACTATAAATCACATTAACAAATGTAAACCCCTAAAATTATAATAAAATGAACAGAATTATCTGGATGTGGAGAAATAATAGATCTCTACATGCCATACATTGAGATGGTGAGATGTATTTAAGTATTTTTAACTTTCCCAATAAAATCTATAGTGATGAGAGTCAGAAGGTTGTGGAGAGCTAAATAATGTTTAGTCTCTGGACAGGTCCTACAACAAATTATTTGATCCAGTTTGAAAACTAATGTTTTGGGTTATAAAAGAGGAGCTGAGAGTAAGCCATAATAAGTCGTTTCCATTTCCGAGTAAAAGATGTCACAGCAAGAAAAAACTATAGTATGGTGCATGTTAGAAAATACATATTATTATCATAAATGTGCATAGGATACACAGTGAAACAGCAAATGTAGGACCTTTAAAAGAGTAGGGATTATGCTTATTTTCTTGTCCAACTTTAAAATAATTATTAAAAAAATTCATTAAATAAACCAGGGTATGATATTAACATAGACTATAATTATAATGGTTATAACTGTCCTGTAGCATCTGTTTCCTTTTAATATTATGTAATAACAAGTAAGAACTAAAAACTGTCCTATTATAACAGTCTGATAATATGAGAACATTTTTTTTCAGTTTGTGTCATCATTTTACTCATTAAGCAATTAGTCAACAACTCAGAAATCATTTGGTGTATATATTTGGTGAGCACATTGCAAAATTGATTGAATAAATATCAAAAGCCCACCAGATGCTAGGCTTGCTTCATTTTGCACACTTAACAGGTAAATGGCTTTGCCTTTGATTTGCCTGTCCCTTTACAAACGCTTCTCTCTAGTGGTGAAACACCTGGCCTTGTTAGTATAGTGCACAAATCCACATTCTACCATTTGCATCAATGATGCCAGCTCCTCTGTGGGTAGCCATTCCCACTTCTACAGCTTCTGTCATCATTGATATTAGATAGAAGAAAGAAGGTTGATGAAGAAAGGTATGGGCCGACTGTGAGCAAGAGAGCGCGAGAGAGAGAGGGAAAAAATCCCTGTGGTGATGGTAGTTTCATGTAGCTTGAAGCTCCCATGAGAAACAATCTGAGAACAACAGAAAGAAGGAAGACCGAGGGACAGTTTCTCTTCTGTGTACTAAGAACAACCAGCTGCTTACATTATACACACACCATCAGATTAATATTACACAACCGCATGACAGGTGTGAATAAATAGTTATATATGAAGCATTTATATAAACTGATTGATAAACTGATTTTGTTTTGAATTTTTAGGTTTATTGGGTTTTTTTTATTTTCTTTTTCTAAAGCAGTCAGACCAGCAGACTACTCACAAGGGATGCGAATAACAAATGTGCTAAGTAGAGCTGATTTAAAAAGTTTAGTAATATCATCATCTGATTTGGTTTTCATCTCTTAAATCATCAGCAATTTATAATATAAATCAATCTGTCCATGTTTGCTTTAGCTTCGTTTGCTCTTTTGGCTTTCAATGCATTATCAGTCATGAATAAATATGCAATATAAGTGAATGAAATATCACCCTGAGGACAAATTAAGTATGTCCACCTACGAAAACCATGATTTTTTCTAACATGGTAGCTAGTGTCTTTGCACTCATAAGCAATAACAAAACACAACATTAACAAAGAGCTAACTGAATAATAAAGAGTATTCAAAGGAAAAACTCACTGCTAAAAGAAAGCACACAATTAGCTAAACTGGTTTACTTATTTTCAATGATTGGCCTGTATACCTGCAAGTCTGCATCATTGGAGTGTAAAGTGAAGGGAAGCAGGTCCAACAAACAATTGTTGTAAATGATAGAGGGAGAAATTTAAAATTAGGAAAATTAGTCTAGAAAACAGCTCAAGCTATCATTAGGAGAACATTACATGCAGTTTAGCATTTTATCAATAGCATTTCTCCTAAAAGGATACCACAGTGGTAAAAGACAGGTGGACAAATGCTTCTCACTTTCCACTGGGTTTACAGTTTATAATGCAGAGGACACTAAAACACTGGCATCTTTTGACTGACTCCACTTTTGATGTACAAACATTTATGAGGTGTTTTTCTCTCATGTCACTATCTGACACTGTTATTGGTAATGTTTAGATAAATGTTAAACACATTATTTATATCGTAGGTCCTTTATAATCTTTTCTTGGGGGAAAGGCTTTTCACCAAAGAAGTTCTGGATCACTTTATTTCCTCTGATGACACCAAATGAAAAGTAATGTGGTTCATAGTGTTTGAAGCCAAACTGGCCAGTAAGCGTTATCTAATTCCCCTACTAAATTTGCTGAGAGGAAAATGTACTGATAAATAAAGACGAACTGAGTTGCAAGAAAAACACATGGAGCTAAATAGATGCATGAACCAGTAGGAGAGAAAATCTGAACTGGTGAAGGGAGCTTCAAATGTGAAGGCAGGGATTTACTGAAAGAAGTTGCATAACATGACAAAACTCTAGATAACAGTAACTTTCCCCCCCCAAAACAACAGGAACTGAAGATACAGATGAAAAGCAAAGATCATGACACCACTGCAGACATACAGACATCAGACTATGGTAATATTGTACAGGCCATAAGGTGCTAAGGAGATAACATTTATAGATGACTCCATGATGACCCGGCCTTCAGAAACTTGGCAGTCGTGGATTTGATCTAGTACAAAAACAATCCATAGCACACCATTAAAATCAGTCGTTTTTTAAAGACAAAGAAATAAAGTGACCGGGTCAAGTATTGAATGTTGCCAAGAGAGCAACTCAACCCAACCTCTATCTGAAAACAAACAAAAGAAAAACTTTTCTAAAGGAAGAAGTTCAAGAGATTTTAATCTTAGAAACAAATTCTGGAGTCTTTTCAGTGTTTGCTATAATTTAAACCGTTTTCAGAATACCCAACAATTCAGCTTGCATTTACTGTGAGTTTACGTCATTTTGCATAATGTGACATGTCCTAGCCTCAAACTGAACTTGTATTTACATCAGCAGTAACTTTTCTAAGTGCTGGGAATGGTTTGTAGTTGCAGCTTTTGCCAGAAGGAGCACATGTCATGTGAACTTGGAAACTGCTGCAAGTTCAATAAAGTGGGTTGATTAACAGCGACTATCATGTCTCTTACATACAGGCCACCATTCAGTAGCTCTTAACTCCAGGGGTTTTTGCAATTGTAAATGACTGCAGCTGAATGAATTCACATTCATGACTGACACCCTTTGTGTGAAGCAACAATAAGTCTAATTGGTTGCCAAATGCTGGGAAGCATTGAGCCTCCCAGTGCCTTCTGAGTGCTGTGGAAACAATGGAAGTTGGTTTCATATCACACTGTATGACTGTGTTAAGCTGACTCAAAGCATTTATTACCAGGAAGCGTAATTTTTTAACTGCTCAGACCGCATTTAGATCATCGTGACAAATAATTAAACTGAATAAACAACTTTGCGTTAGCTTAAAGAAGGAACGTGCGAACAGGGAGAGGAGACAGGATATGTATTTTTATTTATTAACGTACAAATTGGTGTTTAATGTGAGTCATTTTCCTTTAGAAATGATATTGCCTAAACTATTAAACAAAGGCTGTGGCCTAATTGTGCAGACATCTGGACCGCTGCTTACATGAAGAATTAGCAAACAGATGTGAAAGTGAGACAGAAGGGAAGATAAAGTAATTCGGCTGACTCATACTGTAATGAGCCAAGGACTGAAATGAAGAGCTATGTGCTAAAAAATAGCATCACACAAAGCAGCAGCAGGACAAAAGATAGTTTCTCTTATTTTTCTGCGATGATGCTACTTGCACAGTAAACAAAAAGAGAAAAAGAAAACTGCCAGATGTCCTTTGGATTTCCGATCAATAATATTCTTTCTTTGTTCAGACTGCCTTCTAATTATTTCTGTTATTATTGTAAACTACGGTCTCAGGCTATTATTTGTTTTGTTAAATAATGATGGATATGATCTGTACTGAAGTCTTGCATATTTACATTAGGTACTTGCATTAACATGCACTGCCCCTTTTTAAAAATGAATTTTAATCAGAAGCATTAGAATTCAACTCTGCAAGTTATACTTTGATCTGAGGATTAAAGTTTCAATTGATATTTACTGCAAGTTTTAGAGACCCAAAGATAAATTGTTGGGTGACTTTGTTCAGGGTTTTTTTTTACAGTGCAGAGTTTGGGGCTCAGGGGGTGTGTTGTTATCCCATGTTATTGGATCAAATTTTGTGCTACTAAATGTCAGATTCAAGGAAGAAAACAGAAATTTCATAGGGATAGATAAGAAAACTTAATTAGTTTGTTCCACTATCTGCTATAACTCAGTGCACTCTCAAATGTAACATTTCTTTGTGTGTCTTTATAAAAGAAAGATGTCTTCTTAAATGCTTTTAAAAACATATTTGCAGCAAAAACTTTACATTTGTCATGATATCCCTGCAGTGTCTGAACCTGCACAGGCACCCCTGACCTAAGGCACACACTTATTAGTGCCAAAATGCAAGGTTAAAACTCTCTGGTAGGCCACCTTTTAGCTATTATGCTTTGGACTGGTGGAAAGGTCTACCTATAGGCATGCACTGGCAAATAACCAAAGGATTTTGATCTCTGTTAAGTGCAGAGCATGAAAATTGTCCTAGAGAACAGCAGACCTGTGCAAAAGTCTTTCCAGGTGATGTGGTTTTGGCAGACAGTATTTATAAAGACAGCTTGAGCTGTACATGAAGAGTAAGGATGGCCTCATTTATGATATGCCAGCAACATTTGACCTTAAAGAAACTATGTTGAAAATGTTAAACATTGAAAATGAAAAAACAAAGAAAAAAAACAATGAAAATGTTAAACAACAAATTTCCTATAAGAGACAATAAACAAACAAACTAACTAAAGTTGAACACACTGTCTCACAATAATAATACTATTTTAGTCCAGTAGGTTTAAAAAAAAAAAAAAAAAAAAAACAAAGCAAAACAAAGCTGGTGGCT
>JBAMIG010000013.1:15438297-15472840 GCA_037177335.1 Kiunga ballochi | reverse complement strand
CATGTGGTAAACAACAACATTATGAGTGAAGTTTCTGCCATAAAGTGATGCAACATGTCTCAGAAACAGTATGTATAAGGGGTTAAATAAGTAAAATTTTCCACGCAGAATCATTTGCAACACAGTGTAAAATGTTGATGGCAGACCGTCTGGGTTCTGAAGGTAGATGGATCTGGTGTTTGCTCTGATGGTGACATTTGTAACGTTCTGCAGCAGGAAAGAAAACAACACAAACAACGTGTCTGCAAAGGGCAGCAGAGACCAGGATGCCCTGCAAAAATGGCTCTGCAGCAAGATGCCATGAGCATTCTTAACAAAGTGACCAATCCACAAAGTTAGACTTGATCTGCTTCACTTTTCCTTTTCACTTCTTGTTTGCCTTTTTAGAGTTAAGATGTGTTTGTGTGGTTTATTTTCATCGCATCTATGCAGTACTTTTAGATGTGTCTATTAGTGAGCCGGATAAAATGGTACACTTTGGTGGAAAGTAAAGTTCTATTCTTTTCTACTCTGTTTGACTGAACACTATAAATTCATTGGGGGGTGTGCAATTATATACTGTAATACACCTGGTCATGTGTATTAGTCTGATAATGGGCACTGTTTACTCAGTATATCATTATAGAGGAAGTGCATATTATCAATACATTGCGCTTTTTTCCTGTTTTTACCAAACCATGATCAAACTTGTCCTGGCTGGAGACAGGAAGCCGTGTCCTTGTTTCTCCAAACCTATCTGGCTGTAAATGGTAAGACTTGGCATCAGCTCTGGTCACACTCGTCCCACATCAACCTCCACTGAGTTTGTCCCGTAACCTGTGCCAGCTGTCCAGAGGCAGATCAATGAGAGTTAAGACTTGGCAAGCACTTCCAGTATCTCCTCTAAGCCCAGATCAAAGGGTTTAATCAGTCCAAATAAAGAATAGGTCTCATCTACACTGAAGCAAAGGATGGGATACCGGTTAGTCAGTATCTCCCTTTATTCATGTGTCATGGATGTTTACCCCTTCTTAGTCCTTATTTTCACCCATAAGTACCGCAAGTCAAATCCTAGTTGAACTGTTCTTTTCAGGCTATTATTATGAAGGGCATTTAAAATTCTGATTTGAATCTTTTTTTAATCAAGTTGCTTAAGAATGAGCTTTTGCAGAGAAGACCGGTGTTACTAATAATAATGACAGTTCTGTGGTGTCCAAGTCTCACTAAAAACCATGACGGAAAGACAAGTTTGCCAGCATGCTCCAGGATCATAAGAATAAAAGTGTCAAAGACAAATCAGTCATGCTTGTATTTATTTATTTTTTTATAGTAATGTATTGTTGTCAGCTACCTGTGATGGACTGGCAACCTGTCCAGGGTGTACTCCGCCACATTAACAAACTTGACAGCTGGGACTGGCTGATGTTGTTGAAACAGTCTTGAATCTGGCAGGTTTTATAGAGCCAGACACAAACAGCAATTCTTAGTCACACTAAATGAGCTGCTCATTGCTTTGTTAAAATGAATACAACGAGAGTGAATTCCGTCCACCTTCTTTTACATGTCAAAAGGTCAAGGAAGAAAAGGCCTCAAAGTTCCCAAAAGAAAATTAAAGTAACACAAGTCATTGTTTGAGGTGATATTCTGACAAAGGTAGCAACTCTTTGGGCCACATGGAGAAGTATATCCCAGGCTAACCGGCCTCGCTGGCTGGTAAGATTATCAAACACATGGGTTTGGTGTGTGTTCCATCGATTCACAAACACATTTTGTACTTAGAAGAATCTTATCAACAAGAAAGGATCCTTCAAGGTAAATCCTACAGAGCTTTGAGGATAACTCAGATGTCAAGATTAATCTGAGTACTTCATTGGTTTGAAAGGTCGCGTGCATGTTCAGAAAGAAATTGTAAGAGATTGCTGAGGAGTTCTGTGGCCTTTTCATACAGAAACGAAGTGATTAACACCATCCTCCCTATGCCCTCTCAAGGCAGCTTTCTCTCTCTTCCTCTGCCTCTCTCTGCACTGCCAAGCCAGTGCCTGGCAGGGTTCTCTGCTTGCGGCACATTAGGATGCAAAGCGCTCCATGTCGAGGGAGAAGGGGAGACTAACAAAAGCGCTTTAGTGTTGCAAAAACAAGCCCATCGGTGCATGCCTGTGAAAAGATCTGTACGTCTGCTCTGACTCCCCTAACTCCCTGCAGCTCTCTGCATCACTCTACCACCCCTTTGCAAAGAGAAGCTCTCAGGAGAAACACATCCATTTCTTGCTGTTCTAATTCCTTCTTTCCCACCTCTCTTTCCTTCTTCCCTCCCTTCCCATGAGGCAGGTCCAAATTGCTTTGCTGGAACAACGATCATCCCAGCTGGAATTGATGTAAAGGTGGACGACTGCACCATCTGCCGTTGCCACAATGGAGACTGGTGGAAGCCGGCGCAGTGCTTGCGGCGGGAGTGCCTCAACGGCCAGTCGTTGTCATAGAGAGACTCCACCGAGGATGGAGGATAAGCTCAGGCAAGGCTCTGCCTACTGCGCCATTTTGTATGATTGACAGGGCAGGAGCACAATTCCATAAAAACCAGAAAAAATTAAGACCGTATAGAATCGAGGAGACGCTCACGCAACATTAACACAAATACAAATCTAACCAGTGAGAAGATGATGGAACTCGTCTCATGGCTTTTTCCCTTCTCCAGTTTTACTCATCCTGTATATTTTCAAGAGTTGACTTGCTTGACTTGCTGCTTTCACACAAAGTTTCTACGCTCCTTGAACTCTTTCCTATCCACTGGCAATGTTTAATTGCCGATATTGATTTCTGTATAATTCTGTGTGTCATCAGCTTGTAGTATATGTCCATCACAATCACGTAGGTGTTGTAAATTTCCAACAGCAGGAAAAAGCTAACCGAAAGCACACTTTACAGCGCTTTTTGTTCTATTCATAATGGCATTGATCCTGCTAATGTGCGAGTTTCACAACCTCACTCAAAAGCTTGTTTACAAAATGCACACAACATAAATGTTTGTCTTCATAAGACTTTTGAATCACTGTGGCTGTTCCTCATTTATAACACTCATAAGATGCTTTGGTTATATTTTATAAACAGCAATGAAGTCCTCATCACTCTTTGTCTGACTGATGTAGTTTCTTTTTTTTTTTTATCTTGTCTGTAATAGCAGCACAAATCGAATAATTTAGTTGCATCAAATGTAGCTTAATTAGCTGGGAAGATGGTCACTGCTTACTCTCAAAGAAGCAGGTACTCTATCAGAACTCTGGGCAACCTTTTCCAGACCAATTGGCTGCATTGTTTGCTCTCTGAGGTCCACATTCTCACAAACATCCCCATTAACTAACTGCTTGAACTTGTTATCAAAGCTGTTAGTAAGCCAAGAGCAGCCTGCTTTAATTTTCCTTAATCAGGAGTATTCTGTAATAAATCATCCAGCTGGGTGCTTGGCGCTGCTGCAGCCTGCACGCTGGGCACATTCAGCAAGAACCAGTAGACAAATGGAGGGGGATCTGCATATGGCTAAATGCTTTTTAGCAGCATTCACAAGCATAATGTCCATGTAAAGGTACACACATGCACCATTCATCCAGAATGTAAGGCACAGTGTGCTACTCTGTATCCATGGCACACTCAGTTTGACATATAAGGCCTGACCATGATAGTGTGTAACATTTATCAGTTTATGTAGCACATCCAGAAAATCTCCAAGCCCAAGTAGTGTAGTCATGGCCAGGGGTATGACAAATAGACGAGCATTACATTAACATTTACTTGAAATCATAATAGTCATCTGGTGGTCCAGCCTGATATAAAAAAAATAATAAAATATAAAATAAAAAAAAAGTACCTAACCAAACCCAAAACATGATTTTTTTTCCCCATGATAAATACTAGTAATTAATTCAAAGGTGAATTTCCATAAGCTCACACCATTCGTCACTAGAATTATTTCCATTTCCAAAAATTCCTTCCTGTTAACCTTTTAGACCCTACTGCTATGCAGTGATGGATGGGCTGCTTAATAGCAGCTCCCAGCAATCTGTAATGAGACAGAAATGAACCTAGGATAAAGACCAACGACTGAAGAGGTGTATTACCTAAAAAAGCTTTACAAACTAATTAAAAAGAAAAGATCAATTTGCAACACAGCTGCAGCTCATGTGCAAGGGAGACATTTAAAATAATATTTAAAATAAGAAATTATTCGGGTGAAATTTGGTCCAAGAGAAAATATCATTTGTGTCATTTTCATAATTTTGCTGCAGTGATTTAGCATCTTTTTTGTGCAAAGACAGACCTCATCTATCTGGCTTGAGGTCTGCGGGCTCATAAAACAAACGTGACATGAATGGTTTATCAGTCACAGCCTCACTACTCCAGACATTTCAGAATTATTAAAGGAGATTCATTCATCTTAATTGCTTTAAATGCCACATAATTATTCAACTCGATCCTTTTTTTTTTTTTTATAATGCATTGCTTTAGCAGGATGCAACAGAGAAACTTAAGTGTCAGTTGACAGGGTTCAAAGGCACTGCTCCCACCACAGATGCCTTATCGCTACTGTTCCAGATAACATTCAAGAAACATGGCCTTTGGCTTCACACAGAATAAACACTGCAAACTGCTTTCAGAGCTCGTTTGGTTCACATCTCCATGTGATGGTTTACTGTTGATTATCGTGCAAAACTATTCATGGTTTTATTCCACGGCATTCCAGGAACCGCCAGTGGGTTCAGGACAAGTACGGTTCAGTCACCGCTGAAACTGCAGAGGCTGCTTCTAAAAATACTCAGCATTTGTTAGAGGTATTTTTTTAAACAACACAGCCAACAAACGTAGCAAACAAACTAAAGCAACTTGATTCATGCAGTAGTGCGATGAAACTCATCATTCTGGCTATTTTGATACAAGCATATACAATGCTTCTGCCATTCATTCATTTCCGTACCTCTGAATCCAATTCCGGGGGGGGGGTTGGCAGCCCAGGTATTTGCAGGCGACGTAACTGACATGAGCAGCAAATGGCAAATAAAACTGCTGCTTATTTTACAGATATTAGCAGCTGCTCTTACTGGATAGGAGTGAAGGTAGGGACAGAAGAAAAAGTTAATTCCAATAAAAAGGTTAAACAACTAAGCTGTACATCAAGTCTCCCACAGGCCAGAGTAGAGTTGTGTATATATATATATATATATATAGGGAAGGAATAAAAACAGTTGTGTTTTAATGCAGCAGAGCAGAAGCAGGCATGCAGCAGGACTGCACTGGTGCACAAGTACCTCTGGAATTCATACTAAACAGTTATTACTGGGAAAAAACTTTGAAAGACTGAAACAGTTTAATTCAGTGTGCTTGCCTTTAAAAGCCACATGAGGTGTTGATGCGGCACATATCTGCTATAATGCACTGTGTGCACTCAAAGCAGAGGAAATTACATTTCACCTTGCAAATATACAAACGGACAGATGAGCTGCGCAGTCACTCTTCATTTTCTGCCAAGAAACTTGAGTCTTTGTCTGTCTGTGAATGTTTATTCAAATAACCCACCTGTCCTCCCTCTCACCATGAAGACCACAGCTTGTACATGGGCAGTTTGTACAGGTACACCATTTGCTTTCCCCATGAGACACCAACTAACTGTAGCTGGAAACTATTTAAGATTGTTTTCCCTTTGTTTTCTTTTTTTACAGCAACAAAACTGTTACATAATGTGTGCCTGAAAACCAACACAGATGAGGGAAGAGAAACACTGTTATTGTACAATCAATTGTATGATTTTTTTGAAGAGGGGGGGCACCAAGAGTCTGTAAATGTGGGACTCAAAATATGGAATACTTTTGTTTCAAATTAAGAGCATCTTTGATTGTATATGAACTCATGCTCACACTAGTTTAACCTTTACTTGTACAACAAAGGGTCCAAATTTCTGAAGAAAGCAGAACAACTCTTGGTGCTCCACATGTTGTTCATGTGTAAATATCTTCAAACATAAAGTGTGTATTCCAAAATCTGAGGTGGAGTAAAAAAAGAAAAGAAAAAAAAAGTGACATCAAACAAAGAAAATGTATTATTCACCGAGACAAAATTATTTTGTTAAATAGACTTTAAAAAAAAGTGTTATTCGGCAAATGTGTGTGTGGAATTTGTTTGTGTGTGGGAGTCCTTTTTTCTACTCGGAAAAATGTTGACATTTCTGGACATCAGAGGGGACAAAAACATTCCAATATCAAATTATGGTGTCATTATCTGTGTGAACAGCAGGCTTATTTGTG
This sequence comes from Kiunga ballochi, assembly GCA_037177335.1. Taxonomy (NCBI): domain Eukaryota; kingdom Metazoa; phylum Chordata; class Actinopteri; order Atheriniformes; family Pseudomugilidae; genus Kiunga; species Kiunga ballochi. Next base: position 15,466,571 of record JBAMIG010000013.1, on the reverse strand, counting down.
ATAAGCAAATGACATCACGAGACATGTTCTGGGACAAATCCCAGTGCTGATTGTAATAAACACAAACAATAGGGAACGTAATCTGACCATTGTCCACTCCGGGATGAATATATGAACATTTTTTACGTGGCTCATGGTTATTTTAGAGTAAGACCAGGAAGATACCAGTGCCTAAAGGGTTTGTAATGCTTACAGAGTTCAAGGACATTACTCACAGGTTCATTCCTCTGCTCCATTTCATTACCAGTCAGTCTGGGCTTCTATCTCATCCACGCTGCTAATTGCCTCCACCCACCATGAACAAGAAAAGGGAAGCAATTTTTTGCAGCACATAGCAATCAATAGCAATTAGCTGCATCCCTGACTAATCCGGTTGAAAATGGCATCTTGGCAGAGGGCCAGGGGAGGACCTCTTGAAGCACACATACCTGTAAAAGTTTAGGCTTTTCTTCACAGCAAGAGCCTGTGCCGTGATGGAACAATTAATTGTTTTGTTTTCCTGTGCTACACTTAATATTGACTTTCCATCAATCTTTTCCTGGGACCCACTGTTAGCTTTTGTATAAAATAGACATTTTCAATTAGATAATTACCTCCTTCTGGTAAACCCATGCATATTATGGAAAGTAATTCCACTCATTAGATAGTGAAACACGCGACGGATTGATCACTGTGTGACCTGCAAGGTGAAAAAACAACATTGAGCTCAAAACATGTGCATTGGATGTAAGTGCTCAAAATGAGTTCCACATTGACAAACTTAAGCTTGCCAAGTTCAGTTATAGGGGAGCACAGCTCATCCTTGGAGACAGGGTGAGGGGTCTTGAAGGACAGACTGCTGCTACTTCACATCTAATCACTTAAAGTGGTTCAACCTCATCTCATCAGGATAACGCCTGGATACCTCATTGAAAAGGTTTTCAGGCAAGTAAATATTTGATCAACGCTACATGTAGAACACCAGAATGGTGGTGCAATTATACAATACACACAGACTGACCTGGAATCAGCCCCTCTGGGAAGAAAGTGAGACATTAATGGCGTGAGATGCACCTGCGCCGCCTTATTTAGCCTGCAGCTATCCTAAGCCTTACCTGATGAAGTGCAAGAATCTTCCTTCACCTGGAGTGACGATACAAACTGTGACGAAGCAGCATGAAGACTTGAGGAGGTTACTTTACTGGATATAAATTGGGAGACTATTTTACTTTGATGCAAAGGATTACAAATCAAATAAAAAAAAAATAAACATTTTGGCTTCATTAAAAATCAAAACACTGGAATCTCTCACTGAATCAATTCCCCCATTTTTATTCAATTTTTTTTATTGTTGTTAAATAATTTTGAACAATTATGTTTGTTTTTTTTTATCTGGAGCTTTAAACTTCACTGGTTTGGGTTCCCATTAAATGTAATTTGTTCCTTTCTCATCATTAGCCTGAAAACATAAATGCCACCATTTTACTGTACAAAACATATCATTTTAAGTAATTTATTCATTAGAATAAGGGTATCAAACAATCTACAAAAGTCATTCAGCAACCTTGCACTGAATAGCGTAAACCAGATGGTTTTCTATCTCAGGAAATTACTCTGATACTAATGAAAAAAGCCTGGCATTTTCACACACTTATATGCTTTTTGCTCTTAAAACCACATAATCATTCAAATCTTCAAAACACCTAATTTGTTTTAACATTGAGCAATTTAACTAAAATTAAAAATGCATTCCGACCATGCTTGGAGGCAGGGGAAATCTTCAAGCCAGAATCATTATTTAGTATAGTAACATACGTTTAGACGGTTATTTCACTGTGTGAGGATCTGCTACAGGCAGGAGACAGAAAGCTACAATGCAGTCTATGAGCCAGGTGGAGGGAGCTGACCACACCTTGCCTCGTCTCACCACTGCAGGCTTGTAAGGACTCTGAGGGTCATAGATGATGTACTGGGTGCAGAGAGCCTGGTCAGAGCCTGGATAGGCGTGATACGCAGCTGCATTTAGAGTTTGAGTCACGTCGCTGTCTGGCTTGGGTTGCCGGTTCAGGAGTTGCCCTCCCCCTTCCCGCAGCAACTTGGAGAGCTCGTCCTTGGTGGGTGATTTGAAAGAGCCGAGGAGGAAGAAGAAACAGCCATCAAAGAGCGGCGGAAGCTAAAACAGAAAAAAAAACATCCATACATTATTAAGGACTTTGATGGTTTCTCCCTGTTTTGAGTACTTTAGTCCAAATGTATTTCTTTTCCATTAAAATTTAACTGGAGACCCACAACCCTCATGATGATGATGGTGCCAGAAATATTCACTTGTCAATGAGTAAATTAGACTATGCATCCAGTAGATGTGGATGTTTGTTTTTATTGCTGAGGAATTAACACAACCGGATGTCTTTTTCTCTACATGAACTCTGTAACATTTGGCATTGTGTTTTTTAGGAAGGCAATAGATTCGACCACTGGAGACTGGTCCATTCAAAGCATTGATTAACTTTGCTGCTGAGGGATATAAACTAGCTCTCATTAGTTTATAGTACAAAGGTTATTGAACAACGCTTTGGATTTCCTTTGTGCTTGTGTGAATATGTGTCTCCTTTGTTTATGATTATGCTTGAGATGATCATTTTCAAGAATGAATCTCTCTTGTGTTCAGGAAGGAGGAAAACAGTTAAAGCCAACAGAGGGGAAATGGAAAAGCTATGATAAACATGTTTACTCAGGTGTCTCCACCCTGCAGGAGGCAAACATGTTTCATGTTCATTTCTAAAACCTCTTATTTGCTTCTTGTTAATATTCTGTTTGAACGATTTAAAATAGAAAATTATTTACATTTCTACATAAACTTGGGCAAAAAAGAATCAATGATGTCAAACTAATCTAATGTCAGCAGACTGCAGAAAGGCTTATATTGTCAGAGTGGTTTACAACCTGTTTAGTCTTTTTAATTGAAGAGATGAATTTGGCTTTGCTACAGTGAAGTGTTCAGGTTGTTCATCACATTTAGGTATTGCTTTGGTTAGAGCTGTTATGTTTTTGAGCGTGTGTGTGTGTGTGTGTGTGTGTCATTGCTTTGTCTTTCTTCATTTTTCTGTTCACAAAGCAGCACAAAGACTTTAGGAAGTAAAAACAGATTTCAGATGACCGTTACAGTTACAATAAATTAGTTTGCTATTGATTTGAGCCACATAAAAACAACGACCAACTTATTTAAAAAAGAAAAATATATTTAAAAACACTAAACATTAACATGTAACACTGCCTAAATTTTCCTGTAGCCAGTGGATCAACAATCAGTCATTTATCCTCATTGTCTGCTTCTTGCTTACCAAGTTACATTTGTTGATGCGACTGCGCTGAGGACCTTCTCCTGCCTCGTGCTCAGCTTCAGGCAGCCATTTCCCTGCCTGCAGACAAGCTTCCACCCCTGCCATCACAGAGAGCAGACAAAGAAAATTAAAGCAACAGCTAATTACATTGACGTATGAAGGGAGCAACAGAGGATGACGAAGCTTATGTCCGTTTTATTGTGAACTGGAAAATATCAAAAATGGTCAAAGCAGCGGTTGTTTGACAGAAAGATACCCACAGCAAGATGGAGCTTGTAACCTTGATTCCCCTCCCATTTTGCATAACTATTACACACAAGCTGAGCATCATTTCTCTTATTCTGTCTCTTATAGTTGTAGAGTTGAACTTGAACAGTGCGACACCCAGAATATGAGTCAGCGATGAAGCTTTTGTTCTGGATCCTTAAGAAAAAGTATCTTCAAAGTGTGCACACTTTAATGACCTCTCAGTGTCGCTAATAAAATATGAGTTTCTGAACTGTTCTCAGCTAAGTTCTGCGTACTGTGGTATACATACATGAATGCCAAATAGAAATAAGTTACATTTATTATGACATTATATAACCTGATTATAAAGAATCAAGTATAAAGGTAAAGACCTGCCCAATGTTCAACCAGTTACATAAGCTAATTAAAAATGTTGTATTACTAACAATTTAGCAGATTTAGACAAATAAATTGAAACCTAAAGACTGAAGATGTTACCAAATACATTGTTGAAAATATAAATAAAAAAAGTATCTTTAAAAAACAAAAACACACACACACACTAATGAAATCGGCTTAAATTTGCTAAAAGATGCTAAAAGTATTCCAGGCTGTGCCGACCTGAAGGAGGACAAGAAGCTTCCAGATTTCCCCAAGCGAGATGATAGAGTGTCTGATTATATATGTGTTATTTAGTTTTTATTAAAATGTTAACATAAATATTTTTTTTTAAATCTATGTAAATTATTTTTCATTTTTGTTCCATTTATAAAGATCAGCAATAATATAGATGAGTACGTATCCATGGAAATGTTTCTATGACACTTTTTAATAGTATGAAAAAAAACAAATGTTTATCATACAAGCAATATTATTTAAACACTATATGTTAGCAGTGTTAGCTATACATAATGCAGAATCCATAGTCAGGCTGTAAGCACAAATGAGTATTTTTTAAAAACAGATGGCAAAATTATCCAAAACTAAACCACAAAAAGACAAAAATAAAATCAGAAGAAATACACCAGGTTTCAGGCTCCTAAGGGCCTGGGTGGCCAGTCCCTGGGGGGGACTGATGTTTGTTGATCTGGGCTAGCCTCCTGGCTCTGGAGTGGCTCAGGTCCATTTTTGGGGCTGGCTGCTGATCACCCTGGTTTCCAGGTTTTCCTGACCTGCCACTGAGATTTGTGAAGGCGGGGGCCACAATGGCATAATCACTCTTCTGCAAACACTTCTTTATATTTTCTGCATGCTGACAGTCACAGAGTTATACTGGAGGTTTGCTTACCAACAACTGTCTTCACCTAAATGTCTTTGTAAGCGTTTCTGGTTTTAGCAGAAATACATAGATTCTCTTTAGCTTGTTCACCTCTGATAGTTGTTGACTCCGTCTTCCTGCAGGGGAACCATGAGATGCCTTATGTTGGGTTTTGGTGCAGGTGTAGTGGATGACCCAGAATATGTTTGCGTTGCATTATCTTTATGTGGTGTATTTGTGTCTTTCCTTTTCTTACCGGTTCTGTTTTTTCTATCCTCTCTTGTTGGGTTCAGTAATATTATGTAAACTCTGTAACACAAACATTTACTCAAAATAAACAAATAATTGAGATTATCTGAACAAACTCTACACATTTACAAGTAGCAGTAATGATGCACTGAAATTTGACTGAGAAACTAATCTAATCTTTGCCTCCGGTCTGAAAAAGCTACTGCAGGTCAACTTAGGTGAAATTGTTTCCGCCCTGTCTTTCTCTGACAGGGTCATTCGTCCCACTGGTACAAGATCCTTTTTCCAACACCTCACTTAAGAACTAAGATTAAACACATACAGAACCAGTCAAAAGCTTGGACACACTTTCCAATTGGATTTAATGGGAAAGTGTGTCCAAACCATTGACTAGTAGTGTAGGGGCATAAATTTCCTCTGGAAGCCACAGCATCAAATGTTCCAGACAGGAGAAAAACAGTAATGGGAAAAGGAGGTGATTATAGATAGAAAATATTATATTCTGACCTAACTTATTCGTCTTCATTTTAAGACAAAAATAAGAAGATTCATACTAATCTAACAACTGTGGATTAGGTAAGTAAAGATCTGCAGTCATGTCCTGTTAAAGATACTTAAATATGAAGATTGGATACAGTAGAAACTACAAAACAGACTCTGTATAGATGCCTTTCAAGTGACGTAAGCGAGTGATGCGCACCTAGTCCAAGTTCAAAACAATTTCTTTTCCTGCTGTACGAACACAAAAACACGCGAGTTTGAGAAAGTTTTTAGCCTGAGAAAACAATCTACACCTTCGTTTTTACGCCATACCAGCTTATTTTTTTCAGCCGTGATAACTGGACTGAAGCTAAATCAGCGATGCGTGACTATCCAGTGCACATTTTATTTCAGATGGGTAAATACATTTTTATATATTTAACTACCTCCTATGATAATTTAGATTACATTCACCAGTCACAATAGGTTGTCAGGCTGCATCTCTGTGGAACTCTTCTTTAGTAACATGCAGAGGTTTGTTGCAGGGACATGAACAGATGTGTGTAGGAGCCTTTTTAATGCAAGGCATCCAAACTGATGCCTCTAAACTTAGTGAACCTCTAAAAGTGACACCTCAGGTGACTGAGTATGTGTAACAGTAAAAGCACTGACAGCCTCGTTTTGACAGGTACATATTAGGTTTCTATTCAGGTTAGATATACTAAAAAGGGACATACAGGAAGTTACTAGTGTGACTGTTACTAGTGTGTTTTGTTATTTTAACATTGTTACTATTATATGGCATGACTTCAGCTATACTTTTCTCACCTCATTACAAAAAATAACTGTTACCCAAGGTGCATTACAATGACAAAGGATTGCAAACGTCCCTCTCTGGTCTGAAAAAAGCTTAGTTCAGGTATTTATCCAGAGAGGAAGCCAAGCCTTTTAGGATCAAAACAGCAAAAGAGCTTCTGTTAGTTTTTTTTTTAGAAAAATAAAAAGCTATACAACATAATTCTTGTAATCGAGGTGATCCGGGGTTTGACTGAGATGACAGCAATGGCATAAAGTGGCAGGAGAGTAAAAACTCAGCTGCTCATGTGCACTCACACACATGCACAAATACAGAAAAAGATGGGATGCAATAGTGATTGTCATGAGGGAGACGAGCTATGTCAAGTGCTCAACTAGCGTGGAGGAAAGAGGAAGAGGAGGGGCTGAGTGTGGTCCAAATGCACTGAATCTTATAGTGACACAACCACACACATCCAAAGCAGTAAAGGCATCCTGGCAGGCTGAGGGAGTCTTGGTGTTGCATACAACTCACATGTATGCCCACACTGAAGTGATGCAACTGACACAAACACCAGCAAAGGGCACACCAAGGTGCTGGAAAACTCTGACAGCAAGTGTCTTTTTCCTTTTCCTGAAGCAGACTTCCTCTGAATGTCTGCCTGTTGACTTTGTTCAAGGATGGCAGGGAGACGGGCTGAGAATAGTAAATCAGTTTCATCTTGCTGAAAAGAAAAAAGGCAATAGAGACTAAGCCATCATTTCATCACTAGTAATATTGAAGCCTTGTGGAGCATTGATTCCCAGATTCTATCCCCAAGTCATCCACCCACCCCATCCAGGAGTGAGATGTGCAAGTTGCTGTGTGAACTCGCAGCAGGAGACACAAACAACTGATCTGAAAATTGCCTGTTGCAAATTGTTCTTTGAATATTTCCCAGGGCATTGTGTGTTCTGCATGAAATGAAACACTCAATGCTTAGAAGTCCCTATAAAAAGCAGGCAGCTTTTATTTAACCTGAAAGCTTGCAGAGAGGAAATGCAAAGTCTGAATGCAGTTTCCTCAGATCACTATGGCACTGATGAGAAATAAAAACAACCTTTCAACTACAAACTTTTAAAATGTCAATCAATATTGCTGCTACACAATTAATACAAATGATTCTAGTTGAAAAGTTTAGTTGTGGAAGCAAAGTGAATCTCCTGTAACATTTTCAGGTCAACTACTTTTAAGTTGTAGAGAAATTATTCTATGGGATTCAGCAAAAACACTAAATCTATCAACCAGTAGTTGCTGTGTAATTTCACTAAACCAAGAATTAAAATAGACAACATAGGTTGATAACACATTTATTTTAAAGAATACTAGTTAGTGTTGTAGCACGCAGCATTGGAAAGCCTGGTTAATTATTTCTCATTGTAACAGACCTTCCAGCAATGTTTAGATCAACACAATTAGGTATATTAAAGGCCAGAAGTAGACCAAACATATTCCATCTGAGCCACTTTGATATACGATTATCTTGTTTTCAGTCATAAAGAGAATCATTAACTGGTTCCATTACCAAGTGTCTTGGTTTATGATAAAATCTCACAAATTCATTAAAAAAAATTAGGTCAGTAAAGCCATATAAGAACTTTTAGCTCTTTATCCACAAACAACATTGTACAAGTGCAAAATTACCATTGCATGATTGGATTTGCATGAGATAAATCAGAATGCCACCTCAGCTGTAATAAACTAATGGATGTCCCGAATAAGTCAGAAAATGTCCTCACACTAAATCCAACAGATGTTCATTAATGTGACGAATCATGTGATTCTAATACTACAGCCCAGTTATAAAGTGTTTTTGTTTTAAATCTGCTGCGCTGCCCCCTGCAGAGGGAAGGTCTTTAGGTTCTCGCTGTAGCATAAACATTGTATTGAAAAGCTGCATCAACAGGGGAGGTTGTTCCAGTTGACAGCTCGCTCCGTACTTACAGCTGTATTTGACAACCCAGCAGCCAGCAAGAAGACCCAGGAGGGTGGAGTAGGTGGTGGGTATTTGTCCTTCTGGCACCACGACATGGCTCACTGAGGGGGATAAAGCAAACACGCACAAAGCAAAATTGAAAAAGGGCACATCGGGGAGTTGTGCTACACAAACACAAATAACTGCTGCCTTTTGTTGTCCTCCTGGACTCTGGCAAGATAATGCTTCGATCACAGCACAACATTAATAGCTGAAATATTTCAACATCAAATGACATCTTATTCAAATCCAGTTACGACGGCAAAGCAAGTGCATTTAATATAAAACAAGTGATTTATACAGCCGCTTTTAGATCAAAGCTCCTGCACAGTCAGAGACATCCATGCAGAGATCCATCTCCTGTATGGAAGCAGATTTTTCACAGAACAGGCAAAATTAAGACTGCATATTACTGTTGACATTAGTATCAAGGTATAAGGAAATAAAATCATATAAACTGATGGTTGGTAGAAGAACTTCAAAGACCCACTTTAAGCTGAGCATTCAGATGAAGAAAGGTCGACATCCACAATTATAAGCACTCAAATTCTGTTATCCCTTTAATGTACAAAAATCAATAATATGAATGATTTTAGAAGGAATCTGCCTGAAAAGGAGCACAATTACCACGAATATCTAAATTATACATATGTACGATCAAGTTTATAACAGCTGATTTTGCTTAGTTTTTTTATTTGTCCCTCTAATCTAAAACGTTTCTCACTTTGCCATGTTCGCTGACACGTCTCATTTTTAGGGGTTGACCAGGTAAACTCACTGTAAGCTTGTCAAACAGTTTCTGGCAAAAGACCAAGCAGCAGCTTATGTTATTAAAGGCGGGGGCATATAATTATAAGTTAATTAAAATTTAAACAAAGCTTATTGCCTCTTCATTCAACAAGTGAGCAAAGCTGACAAGTGCGGAATGAACATAATTATATCTCCAGGGTAAAACCCTCTTATACTGCGCACTGACCGGAAGACTTCTGCTCAAAATATCAAAATAAAAAGAAGAAAGACTTTTGTGAACGCACCAATATTCACCCCTCTGGCCAGAGATGGGAGAGCAGCGAGAAGCACTTCTGCTTTTCATTAGTGTGTATTCATCACTCTGACGGTAGCTCCAAACATTTTATGAGAAATGATTTCAATTACTTTGGCTCTCTGCTGTTCTTCCAGCCATTACTATTCAAGAATGAAGGAGTTGCTGTATCACAGTGATGTATACACCTCTAAAAACACTTCCTTGCTACTGTTGAAACTTAATGAGTGATAATACTCCAGCTCCAACAGCTGGATTTTCCACTACAAATGTATCCGTGTTATATAGTAAAGTCCATAAAACATGGCTGTGTGGGAAAATATAATTGGAGATAAAAATCCCATCTCTAAAGGTGGAGGAAAAAATCCTCACAACAAACAAAACTGAAAGATAAAAACACTTCAAGAATACACAAACTATCAACCTGTTAAGTCTAAAAATTACCATTTAAAAACAAACATTTTATGGGAAACATTTTTTAAGTTATCAGTAAAAACCTTTATTAGTTCAAATAACACTGAAAAGCAATTATATGCACATTGTATGCAACATTGGAGCAGCACAGCTCCCTGAGACAAGTGTGTCCGAGTCACTCAAACAAACCTGTTCCAGAAAAGGTGTCAGCCACTCTCCCTCCCAGCAGTGCTCCCAGTCTGGCCAGCTGATGCTGCTCTGATGTTGACAGTTTGCTGGACAAAAACACTGCAGTTTGATCCTTTCTCACACACTCACTCAACTGAGAAAAAGACACAAGAACACTGTTAGAAGTTGTCTGTAAAGTAGTACGTCAAAGAAAAGAATTAGTCACTTCTTGGGAAGATCTACGTACCACAGAGAAATTAGCTGAGGGGCCAGGAGATGTATGAACATTAGCATATTGGGGAGCTTCTGCAGCTCTCTGGAAAATCTCCAACATCTCCAGGCTCACTGCATAATCTGCAGGCCGCTTTCCATGCAGATTACTATGAAACGGAGAATTCCACGGATAACTTTTGTCAGTATTTCAAAGGAAGTCATGCTTACAAACTACAAATAAAAGATTTTAAGCTTCGTCAAAGATAAAATACAATAATGGAGTAAATTGACAGAATACACACAGTTGCTTTCTAACAGTGTCATAAAGAGTTTTATTTTATAAAACCTAAAGTCCAAAATTATTATTCACTTAGGAGGAAAAAGTCCATGACTGATGGCTGATTGACGGATCCATGATTAATGATATTACAGGCGTCCGTAACAATGCCCAATAAAGTCCTGGATGACGCTGAGACAATTGTTACATAATCATTGAGAGATAGTGTTGGATGCTTTCAGCTTTCAACAGATTTCAATAACTGTTAAAGTTATTTTTATTCACATATATTGAACCAGCAACATAAAGGTCACATTTCCATATTGCTGTTGTCTGACTAAGTAGCAAAGCAGCAGTTTCATCGCCATCATCTTTGTGTGGCGTCTACGGCAACCAAACACATTTTTCTGCCACCCAGTGTTTCTTGTGACGTATCTGACTTGTGCTGTAGGAACCTGCTTCCAAGAAAACATTAAGAATATTTTTATTTAATTTACTTTTTTTAAAGGCAAATTCCACAGCATCGGGGTTTCAAGCCAAAGTTTAAAAAGAGGGAAAATATCTGAATGGATTTGCAGCACAAATTTAGTAGATAAGTTATTACTCCACTAATCTTTCGACAACAAAAAGCACAAAAATCAGTGTGTAAACACTGAAATGCAAAAATCAGCCTGGTTAAAAGAAACAGTATATGAAGAAATGATGCAAAGGTTAGATCGTTCATAATGCCTAGTAAAGTCAAACAGACACTGCTGAAACATTTGGATGTGGCTACAAAGAAGCAACAAGTTTGGCTTTCTAATGCTAACAACTAACCACAGGACACACACCCAGGCTTGATCAACCTACAGTGTTCCTGCCTCAGCAGATATATTGTGATAAATGGCCGAAACACCCCATGATGCTGAAGTACACAATTTATGTGAAGCCTTTTAGCATCCATCTATCAAGAACTCCTGAATACAAAGTGGTGCAAACACTCAGGACTGCAAAGTGTAATCCTTTCAGAACATTAAATGTAATTTGCAACCTATTCATTGATACCAAAAAACTGGATTTTACTAAGTCACCACTAACTAACAAATACTTCAAGGAAAAAAAAAAAACAAATAGTAAGAAATGTATGTTTAGGTAATTATTTCATTCCTTTGGAAAGCATCTCCAACAAGGTTAAACAGAATAAAAATAGTCGGGTAACACTCCCAAAAACGTACCGAACTCCCCTGTAATCTGTTCCTATTAGAATTCACTCTAGTTTTAAGTTGCTTTGTGGGCTGGATGATAGCACGCTTCCAAAGTTCTAAGAAAAACACAACACATAATGGCCATTTTAACATTTTACGCTGTCAGAGACAGCATGTGGAAGATCTAAACACACCCCCAACAACCTGGCACCTCCTCCTCCTCATGCTCTGGATTGGAGATGCATGATCTCACGGTCTGATCCCCCATTGCTGTCTGTCATTTCCTCAGATGTAAAGTCACAGGAAACACAAATACCTCTGCTTTCACAATAATCGAAAACAATGGCAGCACTTGTGAACACATCTATCGATGCAGCGCCTGAAGTTACTCGTCAGAAAAAGATCAACAAACCAGGAAGTTTATGGTATGAAACGTGACAAAGAGCTACCACATGCTAGAGCCACTTTGAAACATACCTTGAGAACTTAGTCACACATTTACTTAGCAACTGTCCTGCAGGTTTTATGATGCACCTGTAATACACCCCAGTTAAATTATTAAAGGGAAAAAGGCTTGTCTAGCAACAGAGGTTTAAAGGGGTGTTGCAGAAATTTCTAAAACCTGCAGGACAGTTGCACTAAGGTGCAGCGTACTGGCTCTTCTCTTCACAGAAAAAAAATGCTGTCTCATTCTTCAACCACAAGTTGTTAATGGCCAATTTGATGTCTTTTGCATTCACAGCACACCCAGAGTGATCACACACAGCAAGCCATTCCAACCTTTTCCAGGTACTTGGACAAGCAGTTTTGTCATTCTGAATAATAAAGTTAAGTCCCAGATTCAGCGGTATAAGATCACACTCATTCATCAATAAATTAGGTGTTGATCAGGTGCCAGTGACACTTCTGTGATTGGCGCACACCTGGGATCTCTTGAATCTCACAAGAATGAATACTAACAGTTAAATGCTGCAGGGGACTAGATATATTTCGGAGGGGCATCATTTCCTCAGGTGTTGCCATGGATGTCCTTCCCTTTTTGTGCATAGCCGAAGGTGAACCATAATAACTGAACTGGTTAGATCCTAGTAGTTAGTGATCATTCAGGGTCATTTAATACAGATTTAGTGGTATTTACCTGTGTTTTCATATGGTTTCATAAGGCATGTTCACCATTACAGTATAATTAGGCTTTATAGCTGCATTCAAAAGAACATATAGAATCATATTTAACACTAATTATATATATATATATATATATGTTATTCCTATACTCATCCCACAAACAGGCTCAACAACTCTTAATGGCACTTGGAAATGTGAATCAGGCATGTTTATTCAAGATCAGCTTTATGCAGATATTTGACATTTGAAAAGTAAATGAACCCATCAGGACGTAGTTTTAGGAAAGTTTTGGGAATATAGGATCTGAAACAAAAGTGTGGTCTTCATAAATGTGTATGGTTGGAACAAGGGGTTGTATAATCAAACTCCACCTAAAATTAATCCTTTTCACAACTAATTGGATTGCCTGGAGGGTGCAGTTAATGATCATGGCATCAAAAAGGAATATTAAATCATTTCTGTTAGTAGCAGAGTTGAAGGTCAAACTCCAGCATACTTAACATTTCTTCTCTTGTACAAGCTTCATTAATGGTTTTTTTTATATTTTGACAGGTTTTACACTTTATCATAACTCATCAAAGAACAATTCTCTGTGCAATGAAAGATCTGCTTATTAACAAAACTTAGTCAGAGTTTATTTTAGAACTCGTTTATCTCTACACACTAAGGGAGCTTACACATTACCATCTGCAATCCAAAGCAAAACATCACAAACAAGACAATCATTCTCTTTTAATGTTTTATTACAATCTTTGCAAATGGAGTTTCTTTTTATCACGGGCCAAGCAGGACACTGAAATTCAATATTTGCCTATGCTGAGCTCTGAGCAAAACAATCTGGCAATGTCACACAGCCTGCTTACTCTGTGAAACTGTGCATCCGTGTGTGTCATTCACTTGGAGGATAATTGTTTGATACGAGAAAAGCTGAAATCTGCTATTCATTCAGAAACTAAAATAAAATTAAAACTGCATGCAAAAAAAATAAATAAATAAACACATTGCGGAGGCATGTTGCAAGGGTCTCCGTAACATCTGCAGACATGGTGAAGATTCAGTATGCGTTTCGAAGTCTGATGCATGGTAATCTTTAGGATTTCTTATCTGTAATAAAGGCTTAGCATCATCACAAACACATCATTGTGCTCAGAGACAGATGGAAATGCAACTATTTCTTTATTTAAATAGAAAGACTTTAGAAAAGTCTTTAAATTGAGGAAGCAGCATGAAACACAATGAGGTCACCTTGAGGAAGAGGGGAGGAGAAAAGGATAAAGAAAGCCAGAGGATGAAGAGGATATGAAGAGTAGAACCAAGCCCAGCAGGTTGTCTCTAAAAGATTAGGCGTCAGCAAAGATAACACCTGGGGGACAATTAATAGGTCCACTGGTCCATAAAATATTTCATTTGGATTCATACCCCCAGCCCAATACACACACACAAATACAAACAAACAGAAAATGTTCCTGACACTTAAACATATGCACACAGCAGCTTGTGAGGAGAATATGTAAACATTTCTGAGAAGTTAAGCAGGAGGTAAAGACACAAACACTCCCACAAGCCTCAGCTTAACTACTCAAGTGGGAAAAGAGCTGTGGTGGTTATAGAGGGTTCCCAGTGTAATCACAACCGTGCTTTAAAAACGGGAATAAATTCAAACCGCACTTTGAAGTATTACATGCAATATCATAGAGCACATATCTTACTGCAATCTCAGCCTCTTTACAAATCATCCCTTTTTTTCCCCCTGTTCCCAACATAAAACAACACCTGCAACACTGACAAGAAAACCTTATTTTCTGGAATGTTGTTGCTGTAGTGGTGCTTGGCTGTGACTACTAAGCGAGGAGCGGGGTGAGAAACCTGAGTATTCAGGGTCATTCGCTACATGTTTCTTCTACTTGTGACAAGCATACATGGTAACAATCAGATGACAAAGTCCAAGTAAAGCATATTTAGAGATTTTCCTTTATGTTAGACAGCAGTGGCTTAAAATTCCATAAAAACAGACGGAAGAATTGTGTTTTAATTATTTTAAGCTTAAAGAGTTTCCAGAGTAAACTATGTGCAAAACTTTATTGATCTCTTTGGGTTGACTCCCTCAGGAAAATTCAGTTCCCAGCAGCTTATACACAAACAAAAGAAGAATCTTCAATACAAAAGAAAGACAGAATATTGCTGTGTCTGCAGCCTTGCTGTGACAGAGTAATCTTCTCATATGCAGAAACTGTGTCCGCTTTCGTAAAATGTAACGACCAACACAAGATGGTTTTATATAGATATGTTCTGGATTATACCAACGATAGTTGACATACATGATGAGTCCCCAACCGTTACTTTTTCTACTCGCTTTGGTGTCTGTTTGCTCTGACGGCAGTGAATCCCAGCAGGTCCACGTTAGCATCAGTACAAGGTGGTTTAGCCATGTCTCCCTAAAGATGATCAGGCGGCTCTTCCAGTAGATCTGCTGGTTGTACAGTGCAGATTGCTCGTTGATCTTGTTTAGCAGCAAATTCACATTCCCAATGATAACGGAGGGAATTGATCGACTGTGGCAACTCCGGTTCTATACTAGCTGAGCCTTTAGTTTAGCCGCGGCATTGCAGCCTCTAAATTTGTGGCCTCGCGTGCACAAAAAAAATCTGAGGCATTGGCTTTCTGTTGCATCTAAAAAGGGTTAAAATATTCACAAAATATGCATGTATAAAACACAAAACACACTTTGCAAGAAGAGTAGAAAGTAGAAAGAAAATGTTAAAATAGCCACTGAAGAGGCAGCCGCCAACAGCAGAACCTAATAGAAGTTTTTACACACATTTTAAAAAATGTCCTCGCATGCAATAGATTGCAGATTATTCTGTTCTATACGACCCGCAATGAGTTTTCCCCGTGGAAGAAAACTGGATGAGAATGTGTGGGGTCAGGGATGGATGAAGCAGAGCTCGCATTTTGAATATAAATATTGTTAAATATCTGATTAATTGTGCAGCTCTAGTCCAGTGTTTAAGAGCCAAACTCAAATTATCATGAAGTTGCCTTGTAAACAAGTGGTTACTATTCACACTCCCTCTTACTAAAGTATTTTTTGTGCAACCTAGAAGTTGAACAAATGCTGAATAAATTTCCATCCCATAAACATTTGCAGAGCCTTTTCTGTAGAAAATTAAACTGCTCACTTGCCTACTTTCTCCTGCAAAATCCATGTTATGATTCACTATCATCCTTACAACCATCTGTTGTTGACTTCCAGAGATGATCCAAAGCTACTGGCAAAAATTAAATAACCAAAACCCACAAGATGCAGTTTGTGCACAAAAAGTCTGATTTGAGAGCATATAAATGAACTGTCAGTATTCAGAACCAACTAGTTTTACAATTATTGAAATAAGGGAATAATTAATTTTTAGCCCAAAAGGAATATACATGATATACATGGTACCTTTTCATAAAAGGTAAGCTTTACTTCAACCACTAAGGCAATGTAACAACTGTCTGGAACAAAAGAAGGATGTTAATTAAAAGCAAACCGGAGTATTGAACACTAATTAGAAACATTGTGTAACTGTAGCACAAAAAAAGCATATATGTGTTCATGATGGGTGCCTCGTGTTTCACTTTGTGTTAGTTTAAAGTGCCATTCAAAAATTCAAAAGCTGCTACACATAAGTTACTACTGCAGGTAGTATCTAAGCCAATTTGAGCACATTTAAGGTCATAAAGACCAAGTGTGCATCTTTACACCTTACAAATATCTACATTTTTACACACACACCCAACAAATTCAGCAACTTTATCTGGTTGTGTGTCCCATGGTGAAATCCTCTAGTAACAAGCAGGACACACAAGTATGAGACCAACTATGGTCATCTCAGAGCTTGTTGCCTACACAGAAGTAAAACTCAAGTATATTTTAACCATAACTGCTTCTTTGTTTAATGTCATGTATTTATACAAACACAACGTATCTTATTGGCATTTAAGTTCCGTATGAGATTGATAAAGAGCTGCATTCAAATTCAATGCTTGGATGAACAATGAGACAGCAACTAAATAAAATATACTGGAGAGTTTGATTTCCAAACATCAACATAAATACATGTTTATATTGCACTGAAAGAATAAATAGTGATATCTAAATGCTTATATAATGCTCACCCATCTGTAGTGATGACTTTCAGTGCAGAGCATTCAGAGCATTGTTTTAATGACAGGATGGCATCTAAAATTTTCCAATTTAAAAAAAAAAAAGTGTCTGCAAGTTAACATAAGCATATTCACTGTCCTCACCCCTACTGAAATATTCATACTTTCCCTTCTGATCATTTGTATTTAAAAAGTGAAGATTTAAATCTTCGGAAGATGCACGCTATACAAATAATCTGTCACCAGGAGCTTTTAGATACACCTTGGTAGTAAAAGGGTTTAACCTCCTTTGCCCTCAGAACTGCCTCAGTTATTCGTGACAGAGATTCAACAACATGTTGGGAATGATCCCCTGAGATTTCGTTCCATATTGACATGGTGTCCAGACCATGTCTACATAGATAAAAGCATTAAGTTGCTGCCATGCGATTGAATAATTAGGTACTTTTAATAAACAACGGAACACCTGTTCATAATAAATTAGCTGAAGAGGTTAAGTAGATATTGGAAGCATATAAATAAAAAAATTTTAAATAAATAAAGACACATTTGGTGTCTTAGTACTTCATATTTGTAGAAACATTCACAAACATGTTCATGGTTTCTGGCAGCTGATTTAAATATGATAAGCTTAACTATGGAAAATGCAGTGAACACATTCAACCCTCATCATGAACACTCCAAGGAACAATGAAGACCTGCAAAACTGGTGCTTTTAAACAAAGAGCAGAGTGCCAGTCAGTCCATTAGAAATTGCCTTGGCAGATGTCTTGGTTTGTCCAGTGTGTGACACACTGTCCACATCACTTCTTTTTCTTCCATGTAGAAAATCCACCAGAAAAACAGAAGAAAACTGAAGACTAACTGGGAGCCATTAAAAGCACCGACACAGATACAGCAAAAGAAAAAGCATTAAATGATGGTGAAAAGTGCTCTAACTGACCAACATGCTGACTCTGATCATTAACCTTATTCACAACAATGATTACCTGACATCCTATCCGTCATTAGAAACAATGTCCTACAGGTACACTACCTCCAGAGGGAAGGAAGAGCTGACACAGCATAACCTAACTGCTAATCAGCATTATCACTGTATCTTTCCCACAAACAACACTTCCTCATACGGGAAAGATGAGCTACATGATGCAAGGCAGTAAAGTTAAACAATTCAATTCATTCTCTGAAACATTTTAAAATGTTTCTCCATTTCATTTGATCCTTTGTAACTAAAATCTAAATCAAATAGACAAGTGGTTGTCAGTACATAACTATAGTTATGTCTGTTTCTCAGCTCACTCAGATCTGATGCAACATGCGCCTCTCTTTTTACATGACTGACAACGTACGGATATGTTCAAACACGTTTACAAGCATTTTCTCTTTCAATTTGTGTTTATATTAGTCTAACGTCAGCTACTGTTATTAGCCATTTCTATAGAATTATGTTTCTAAATAAATTTATTTACTTAAGACTTGAAAGATCTCAAAATATTTTTCCAGACGAGGCTTAAAAATATAAAACTGTACTACTCTGCATCTTGCACCAAATTAGGCAAGTCTTCAGGATAAAAAAGTATGCACATCAGCCATCTAGACTACAAATGTAGACATTTTACAACCATTACCACTGATGCAGAATAGATGCATGGCCCAAATACATGCATTTTCTAGAAAACCCTTACATGGGACTCCTGGTTCTGTCTGCTAGGGTTTAAAGATTCAATGACAAAAGTCTTGTGTTTATTTGATCTCACCTTTACTACGGCATGGTGTAAGGAGGAAAAGGTGTGTGTTGCATATAAGCTGCATCTCCATCTTTGTTGCTTTATCTGACATTTTATACATCTTTATGATAGTATATAAATACATTTTTATGTGGTAAAAACATCTTGTATGCAACAAATTAAAAATGTAGCAGAAAAAGGAGGCACTTACAGAACATTGTGTGAAGCACCAAGCTGAAGAAGCCGTTTGACAATTGTAGGATGTCCGTTTCTTACAGCATCATGGAGCGGAGAATCATTTTCATAGCCTGGTGTGTTAAGCAGAGCGCCTCTTGAGACCAAAACCTCCACAACTGCCAGGTGGCCCAGGTTACATGCTTCATGCTGGCCAAAAAAAAGAAAAGGTTAAAAAGAGTCCACACAAATCTATTTTTGGCCATTTTTAAAGACTGTCCATTGCCAAAGAGTGGTACAAAATAAGACATAATATGCTGTGAATAATCTGAAAAACCAGTGCAATGTTTCCCAGAAACTGAGCAGGTTTTCTCTTAAATTAAGGGAAACTAAATGTGAGAAGAACAAATAATTTGCCGAGTTTTCTATAATACTCATGAAAGAGTATTATTGCTGCAACAGAAAAGAAATTGACAGCATTTAATTTAAGTGTAAAAATATAATTTTAAACTGCATCTACAGACCACAACAACTGCACAATAAGCACATTTGTAATATAAAGTTGTCATTTTAGGACGAAAATATTTACATGTAGGAAGTTTATTTATTCATTCAATTTGTGTTGCATCAGCTACAGTCAAGCTTACATGCTATGATAAAACATTCACAATATTTGCAGAATGAATTATTAAATATTTATAAGAATATAATGTGTATAAACGTGTTTCATGTATCTACAAATTGAAAGTTGCTTCTCATCATTCGCTACCCATCAGCTGTTCCTTATGAAGCTCAGCTGCTTCCAATGATCTGCAGCAGACTAATGTTTATTTTGCTCTCAGCTGAAAACTCAAAGCCATGGATTTGTAAAGTGCACATTATAATCTGCCTCATTGTGTTTGACAAATAAAGAATTTGACAAACACAGCAGAAAAATACAATTCCCACCCAATTATTATCTAAAAAAAAAAACTGAGTGTGTAAATGACAGTAAAAGCACAGGAAAAGCCAGACTGAGGCGTTCTGGATTACTGCAGCATGCACACAGTTTGTAGCATTTACAGATGTACACAAGCAATTACATATAAATATCTCAATATCTAAGATTATTGTTAGAAATTAGACTGATAAAGAACATATTAGATTTAAAATCAAACACTGAAAATGAGGTGGCAGCCGCATGGAGCGCTGAAATATCAGATATTTCTCACTCGACTATCTGATACATAAATATTACTTTAAATTGATAATCAAATAATAATAAACCGTAGCATTAAGCATAGACAGAAAAGCAGCTTTATACATGGTTAATAAAAAGGAGGGGAGTGTTTAGCAACAGTTAGAACTGAAGCAAATCAATACGATCAACGTGTTTACCCACCATCTTCCAGATTTCTCTGTACTCTTGTGCACAAGTTACTGTGTGTACCGTGTGTAAGTATGTAAGTAAAATTTATTTATATGGCACCTTTTACAGTCACAAGGTGCTTCACATAAAAAAGCATAAAATACATAAAAAGATCCAATAATGTCACCTCTAAAATATGAAACGTTTAACTTGTGTTGTTGAAGCTAAAATATCTGGAGTATTGTCTTTCCTTATTGCATGTTCTGCAGCTTCAGAAGACAGAATATCAGGAAAAGGGTTAGAACTGTTTAACAGTGAATAATAAAAGAGACAGGCTGCATGTCGAGGTGAAGTAGCCACTACATTTTCACTCAGCAGAGAAAACCTTGATGTGAAAAAATCAAATAGTTATTTTGAATTTGTGTGGCCATGAAAACTGTGCTGTGAACCTCTGACAGCATGATAACCCTGACGTCTACGTGTGCACGCTGGTTCACCAGAGAAGACGAGAAAATAAATGTTAGGAAGGAAAATGCCCTGATACAGAGAAAAGCCAAACAGATTATTAAAGTTTAAATGTTTCTTTTACTAAATGTTTTTTAAGCATTTCACTTACTAAAGGTGTCCACCCAGCATTGTCCTTCAGGTTGGGGTCAGCTCCCTGGTCCAGCAGGTCCCCAACGGCCTCTACATCCCCCTGCAGGCCCAAAAGAAAGTAAAAGCAAACCTTCACACACACACAAGCTTGATCCTGGTAAATCCAAGTCATATGGGTTATCAATCAGACTCCACGGTAGGTCATTGATTAACTTGTCTGGGATGCAAGGAGGGATTACGAGTATGTTCGTAAGGATTACTGCAATGCAGAACATGCCTGTCTGATCATCTGAGTAGCAGTATGTTCTCCACAGTAAAGGAAGCCAGTTCATAATGCGTTATTTTAAAAAAAAAAAATGGGGGAAAAAAAACACAAAGAAAATAGAAGTTAGCACCTTTAATTCTTTAAATCCTGACCTAAGAAGAACTGGGAAGAAACATCCCATTTTTAAAATTGGAAAATTATATTTGACTCTTTCATAAAATCTAAAAAAAAAAAAAAAAGTCTATCTTCTCAGTATATTTACTATTTATTACCATATAACAGTTTAAAATTATTATAGTGTATTCTTCTGCTTTCTGGTATTCACCAGGATGCAGGAAACCAGTATCATCCGATGAACAGGGTTTTGAAAAGTTTCTGCCATAAAGTGATGAAATATTTCTCAGATTGAACGTTTCAAATGATACGTCAGGCCTTAAAGAAAAGGTGTGCCTTTAAAAGGGTTAAATAATTTACTTTAGCCGTTGCTTATAAAATTAGCTATTTTCTGCAATTTTAGATTAATGACAAGTGTAAAAAGTATCAATTATTTTTATTCCAGTAAAAATGAAGCCAGCTTATGTATTATATGATGTAAATAAATAATTATGAAAAATGGATGATCTAATCCTTTAGGCTTTGTTTTTTTACTACGATCAATCATCTTTGTCATGCTTTCAGTCTACAGACAAAACCTCAATGTAAAATCAAGTGAAATAATGGGGGAATAAAGAAAAAAGAAATTGTATAACCTTTATAGCAGCTAGATGCAAAGGGGTCTCTCCCTTGTGATTCCGCTTTATAGCTGCTGGGCTTCCAGAGCTGGGCCGTCCTATAGAGGATCCGGGACTACAGGGACACCTGCTGAGGCTTTCTGTAGGGACAAATTCTGCTACAGACAAACCATCCTTTTCTACTCCTCTAAGAATTTTACTGATCATGACACTTTTAGGACCATCTGAAGATGGAGGGTTAAGAACAACTGGAGACATGGGATCAAATGATTTTCTTCCTCTGCCAGGAGAAGCTCTTGGCCTTTTTGGTGTATTCTCCAAGGTGCTGTCTTTCTCTTGGACACTGGCTCTTTTAGAAATAGCTTTTGTGGCCTGCTTTTCACAATTATTTGGGCTGGGGCTATTTGCAGGTAGTTGATTCTGCTGAATTACACTGCTCGACATGCTCTGATCAGGCTGGGTTTGGTCATTCAGTACATTGATTTTGCAACCCGAGATGCCGCCTCCCATGGTATTCCTGGTAGGATTGAGTTCATTAGTATTACCCTGTGGCACTTCAGGCTGAGGCTCATCAGATGTGACAACAGGGCTATGGAAAGAAACCCTTTTACTGGACCTTTTCACCCCATCAGCACACAGCTGCTCTAGTTCAGATGAGACATGTGTGCCCTCTGTTAGTCCCCATTTCTGATTAATGGCTTCCAGCCTACTCTTCTTTAAATCCTCTTTGGTCCTTTTACGTGTGGTCATAGTGGCTCTTTGCCCCTGTACACGTGTTTTAGAATTGTTCTTGGAGGATGTCTTCTTGCTTTTTTTCTTGTTCACATCCTCACAACTTTGAGAAGTTGAGTCCTGAGAAGACGAGGTGAAACTAAATACTGACAAATCCTGGGACTGAGCTGTAGAGGAGACCTGCTGGCATGTAGCTGTTTTTCTAGAGGACTCGCTGTCTGTTACTGGGAATTCAGAAGACTTCTCCACCCTGCAGCGCACCTTGCGACTGCGGGGACTGAACCAGATCTTATAGTTTTTTGGGGTTTTTAACACAACAGTACCAGGCTGTGCTTGGGTCACAGCAACAGGGGGGTCTGAAACAGAAAAATCCAAAAATAAGAACAATACTGTACACATAAAAACAGCATAAAACATTCCCTCCCTGATGTGTGCACACTTCAATTTCATGGTATAAATAGCTTCCAGAAAAGTGATGTTTGCACTTCCCACTGAGATGAAAAAATAGTGCATCAACATTCAAGTTCTGCTTTCCTGGAAGATTGTTTTGATAAATTTACACAACAAAAGTGGAGATCAACCAAGAAACTGAACACAAGTGTGTGTACTTTTATTATACTACTGGTATACCCACACACACAGAAATATACCTGGTGGTTTTGTGGGATTGAGCAGGGACTCCAAACCACCAAAGAGCTGTATGACGCTGCTGAGCTGCCTGTTGATTTGGATGTCTTTCACCCACGCAGGGCTGTGACACACTGCGCAGCCATCTCCTGCCCGAGGGCCAGCACAGGACCTGTGCAATAAACCTCTCTTAGATTAGAGTCCAATTCACAGTTTAGTTTAAAAGAAAAAAAATACTGTGGTTATTGATCCAATTTCTAAGCAGAACCAGACAAAAAATGAGGGATTATGCTTAGGACAACCATCTGTACCACTGTAAACTAGTTACTATCTCTGCCAGTCAGTATTTCATCAAAAAAAAATTGTCCTAATTTGTCACATTTCAAGGTAAGGTGAGACTATACTTAATGTTGCCTTTAAGATGCATTATATCAAAAACATGGAGTTGATTTAAAAGCATTATTTAGGCATGCCAGTTTGACCCATAAGTAAGCCAGCAAGTGCTCAATAATGGCAGTGGCATAATTAAAGGAAGCGATCATTTGCATTATTAGCTACAGCTGTGTTTGTCAAATAAAAACTCCTGCCACAATACAAGTCTGCAGGTACTATATCAGCACAGTGAGAGTGAGGGCACATTACCTGCACAGCATATGCTCACACATGCCCAGACACACAGGATCCTCCATCAAATTTGAACTAGGAAAAAAAACAATCATTAAAAAAAACTATCAAAGCCATGCTTCTGTCATTCTGTGCTGACCGAACATGGTAAATGCACTGCACTTACATAGTTAAAATACTACAGACAAAAATTAGACCACTAACTTTTTTGTTCCTCCTGGATGTTGTTTTAAATAATCCTAATAGACATAAAAAAATGTATTATAAAAGCTTTTATATCACTTATTTAATTTGATTTAGTCTTACACTTTCACAAACCTGAGCATATTGAGAGCTAATTTAGCCCCAACACTCACTGGGAAAAAAATGCTCTTTTTTTGTCAAACAACTTATTGTTATGAACAGGTTGGTACCCTGCCACATCCAGAACACATTCACCTGAAGTGGATCAGCTCACCCACGCACCCCCACAGTCACACGCGCAGCCTATCATTTTGCCACGGCGACTCACGAGAAAGTATGAAAGGGACTGTGTATATTTACTGCAACTCTCGCGGTTTGAAGCTTATTCCAAGTCGGAATTGGTTTCTGTAACAAACCAGCATGCTCATTTTCAGGCTGCTCCGGCTGCAGAGGTGTACACTGCATATTGATATTTGTGCATGCGACATGTAATTCTCTTCACCTATGTGTGGTAAATGTACAATTACAGCACTGCACTTGTGCTAAATATTCGTCATTCAACTAAAAATAATATCCTATAATAATATCAAGTTAAAATGATAGATAAGCCTAATTGATAACTAATACTGCAACTAAACCAGCTGTGCTTGAGGATGTATTTTGGTCTAAAAATAAAACATTTTTGGCGGCTTGACATCCCTGTAAAAACCCCCGTAATCTGATGCAAACAAAAACTCACCATTTAGAACAAAGCAGAAATCGCCGGAAGTTTGCAACAGCCTCCTTCATGCTCTTCCAATGGTCGGTTTGCACGAGTGTTCTATCCATTGTAACGATTAACAATGTCTTAGTTTGTTTTTAATCTGTTTCACCCTTTTTTAACACTTTTCCCTCTCACACTAATCTCAGACGCCGACTTCCGGTTTTCTCGCGTTTCGCGCCAGCGAGATCCCGGAAGTGAGTAGTTTCTTTGACTTTGGCCCGCCCCCATGCATAAATTAACAATAAACAGGGAAATAAATGGACTTTATTTGTAACAGTTTGTTAATAGTTCCACTTTGTTGATCCTGTGTGTAAAACTGTAAATTGTTCATTAAAGAGCTGTTTTCCATTGTTGCACAGTTTATTTATCATTGGCTATTTAATTGCAGAGCGATTTAGTTGTAAAACTTTGCAAATTATGTTTGAAAGACATGCTCAGAACACCATGTTGCGCTATTAATGTTTGATGGAGAAGTGACTGCTTTAAGATCGGATGTACATTATTCACTAATATGAAAACCTTCAGTTTTGAGTGGTTTTATATTTTTTAAAAATATATCCTATGTCTTCTGGGTCGTTTTCAGGTTTAGTTTAGTCACCAGGCAGTCTGACTTTTTGGACTGAGATTTTTGTAACTACTGCCAATTAAAAGAAAGATGGTGAGTATTCTTACAAGTATTTACAAGACTCCACATATAGGAAAAATATGTTGACATTATGTGACATTAGTGTTCATCTTTAATAATGTCACACAGTTTTTTCTAAGTCTACGCAGAAAGACTATGGTTTGATTTTATTTGAACAGCTTCAGATTTTTCAGTGAAAGATGTTTAGATAAGATGTATATTCTTAGTTTTAATGGCAAAAAATGTTTCTTATTAATGCAAACAATTAAATATGAAGAATTAAATATTATTATTAATAATATAATAATAATTAAGTATATAAATAAATAAATACATGATAAAAAAAAACCAAGATTAATTTCAGCAAGAATAGTGATGATTCAAACACAGAGGCAAAATCAAAGATCTGTGATGCACTCCAGAGAAACATTATAAAAGACATATAATAATAAAATGAACTGCAACAGCACGTGAAAAATAGTTTAATTGGGATTATGGAAATAAGCTTGATACATTAAAGTTAAAACAGATCTTGTTCTAAAGCAGTGCTGTTTATTAACCTTTTCCTTTTAGTTATTCCAATGGTGAGATAAACCCTTAGAGGAAGCATTGATGAATAGGGTAACCGTATATATTTGGTTTTGAAAGTGGATATTTTATTAGTGGATTCAGTTAAATGTGCTTCAGGTGTCATATATATGAGAAAATGATTTCAGATGATAAACAATCATGGCACGTCAACTCTAAACAGAAATCAAGGTAATTTTAAGAAACAGGTTTCTTCAATATATTAATATATAATATCAATAATATAATATTGTAGCAGTGAACAGTACCCCGACCACAAAGAGAAAAAACAAAACTGCATCAATAATTAAATCTGAGGAATCAAAAGTAAATATACAAGTCAAGAAAAGAAAACAGTAAATAAATACAAAATGTATTTACCAAAGTTAAATGTGCATATTTTCAAAAGTTCATGTGGTCCTCTGCTTTTTGTAGTAATTTCACATTGTAAAGGAATGGGATGTATTTCCCATGTACATTTCTACATATAAATTACTTGTAAATTACATGTAAAAATATCATTTTTCCTTCATGCAGACAGTCAAAGGACTTTGAAGAAATAATCAGTTTTTGAGACATAAACAGTTTAAAGTCTTATTATCTAGATGTATGGATATACTATTTCATAGTGGCAGATGCAATATGAACAGTGTTTCATCTTACAGGGAACAAAATGGAAAGGAAGAGATGACAGTGAGCTCTATGTTTGTGCTGCCTTTATGGAGTCCAGGTCATCAGAGTCGTCTTCATTGTGAATTGGTATGGTTTCCATACCAACCTTTCCCATGGCAAAATTGATGAAGACCTGTGAATATTCAGAAATAATTTGAGAACCACGCCAATATATGAGGCAATCATTTTCTCTGAAGTGAACTATAATTTTAAGCTAATCGACTGCACAGCTTTCCATCCAAACCCCCCTCTCTATCTCTTGGCTATGGTGTCTTCCAATCCCAGACCCCCAGAGGGTCTAGAGTGGTTGAAGAATATCAGCACTGGCTGCATATAAAGCTCATGGATTCACTCCCTAACTCATTTTCCATTTATTTTCCCTCAGGCATACCCTCTGTCAGTTTCCTACTGGCTTTTTTAAACTTTCTGCGCTCTGTCTTTCGCTCCCACTCGGCTTTCTTCTGTCCTTGCTTCCCCTCTCACTCCCACTCTGCTCTCATGTCCCTTTTTTCCTGTCCCTGGTTGCCATCTACCCACCCCTGCAAAGCCACATGCTTTCTCCCTCTTTCTCTTTGTTTGTGTCTCTTCTCTTCTTCTCACCTCATCCAGTGTGGTCTGGCTCACAGAGAAGTGTTTGATGTGCAAAGCATTCTTGTTAGATTCCACTTGGTCAAAGATGTCAGCAACACCTCCAGGAGCAACTGGTACATGGTACTCCACCATGGTGGAGTGCTGGTCCTGTGTGTTGAGAGAAAAGGCAAAGAAAGGGGTTAAACGTTTGAAAAATTCAATAATACTGAGCAAACTTCACATCAGTTCTAGTGAAAAATCCCATTTCCTGCTTTGATCAATCATTATTTATTGAGAGAGAATTTTTTTTTCATATTTTTGCTTGTTTGTAAACAACTAAATCTGTAAACACCGATCTTACAGTGAGGCATCACTATTGTATATAATGAGATGCCCCCTAAGCTGTCGTAAAGCAAATCAGAAACTTGCCTTTCTTTCACATGGGTTATTGCACATCAGTGTCAATAATACCTGGATCAATACCCAATAACTACTTCCCTCGAAGCGTCACTTATCAATATAATTACATTAACTGGTTCTTAAATGAGTAGAGGTAATGTGAAAGGAGTTAATAAAAGTGTCAAATCCAGTCTCATCACTCCAATCCACCAGTTATTGACCAGCAAGAGCATCCAATGTCATGTAAATGTAAAAAACAGTACAACTGGTATGTTCTCTACCATTTTGCTTATGCATATGCAGCACGTGTTTTCATTTATTCATTTGCTTCATTAATGTACAGTATTCATAAACAAACAAAAACAAGTTACATGCAACCTGCCAAAGGCATCAAGTAACACTAGCTTGTAAACATGTAGGAGCATTTAGCTGCAGAAGAGCAACATATTTCCCTAAGGAGTTTTTGAGAATTGAAACAAAATTTAAGAGGAGCTGGTTAGAAGGTGGCATCACTCCAAATCAGTGCTTATGGTGCTTTTTATATGTTAGATGTGTAAGAGAGCAGATTGTCGGTGCGTATGTCTTTGACACTAAACAAAGCAGCTTGTCGTGTTGCTGTGCTTGACAGACCATCTAATCACACTGATCTCATCAAGTTGTGCTTGATAACATTTTGATCACATTTTTAAAACCACAAGCACTCAGAGAGCGCAGACCTCTGAAAAGTCAAAGGGTCACTCACCTGGGAAAAACCAG
>JBAMIG010000013.1:15405536-15425775 GCA_037177335.1 Kiunga ballochi | reverse complement strand
ATAGATAGGTAGGTAGATAGATAGATAGATAGATAGATAGATAGATAGATAGATAGATAGATAGATAGATAGACACACACTCACACACACAAATATATATATATATATATATATATATACATATGTAGACTCACAAACACATCTGGGGCTCTAAGGCAAACACAAAATGAGAAGATACTAAAATATACTTGATTTGGGAAGCAAGGAAGAATCAATCCACCTCAGTGCCACCTTCAGGATAAACACTCATTACATTGGGACTCTGATCAATACTGTAAGCTCAGGGAAATCCATTTAGAAAATCAAATATGGGTAAATACTGCTGTCATGTAACCACCCTGATCTAATGCCAGCCTGACTTTAATGCCCAGAAATGAAAAATAGAAAGTTCTGTTAATTTCTCAGCTCAAGCAAACAATATTATTCATACTGACTTGAGTAATTTTGGAATATTTACACCAATTAAAATGCTAATGAAGATATTTTTATTCTATTTTAATTTTAAACATTTTTTGGGTGGTGGTAGGGGTGGTTTAAATACACTTGTAATATAATACATAGGGAATTTTGAACACAGTCCTTACATTGCATCTTCATCATCTGCCCGGCCAAAGTACGGGTGGCTGGAAACTGAAATGCCTGTAATAATAAGAAACAGAGATTTATATTAACAATAGAAAAATAACATAATGAACACTGTATTTCAGCACAGGAACCAAATGAGCAATGATATTCTCTCAGTCTGGGACACAGTCTATCTTAAAATATACTGCAAGATGATATCATATCACACAAAGAGAATTGAGTTTTCTTTATAAATTTTCAAGGTCTGCAAGATACTCTCAGAATTTAACAGTTCCTCCTCTAGTTTATAGTTTCACTTCTTCAGACAGAAGAGTGTCTGAGGCATGGCAGCCTCCAAACTGGTTAGAAGATCAGTATATTGCCAAAGGAGACTGTTGTGCAAATGCTATGTGTTACTAATTAATCTATTTGTAATTGTTGGCACAAAATGCCTACAAACTTTAATTTAGATTTACTTAGGCTTCTTTTTGAATATTTACCTGAAAGATTAAACTACAGCTGTAATTAGATGAATCTAAAAATTCAAATATTTAGTCCAAATACAATTTCCAAATGATGCATGAATTTTATTCAACCACGAGTTACCAATTATACACATTTTAAACTAGAACGAGTCCATTTATTTGACTTTTGTCAAATAATTGGTTTATAAAGCTCAGATAAATTAGCAGCTCATGTTTTTCCAGGAGAAGTCTCCCATTACTAAACACGTGTCTCAAGTGGGAGGGATCACAATGTATAGCTTAAAAATAAAGATTGATATAGATAGACTGATCTGTAGCAGTAGATGGTAATGTGGAGAAATCCTGAGAGATGGGATGGAAAAAAAACTGTTTGATTGGGACATTGTAAGGGTCCCAACCCACCACTGGTGATACAGCCCATAACCCAAGCATATGAGCATCAGGTTTTACAAATAAATGGGTCACCTTGAAAAGTAATCTACCTGTATCTACACCCCTGTAACCTTTGCCGCCCCCCCTGTTAGAGCTTAAATAGCTACACTAGTCACTTGAGCCCTTCTATTATCTACAGGAGAATTAAAATGCATATTTCTGTACATGCACTGTATATTGTTTTATGAGCAAATCTTAGCCCACATTAGTGGGTGCATGTTCTTTTGTGTGTACATTTGTGTACTGTTGCCCACGGGCAGATGGTAAGGCCACTGCTCAGAGCTGAAACAGTACAGAAAACGTGGGCCAAGCTTGTTTCTTTTGAGCAAAGCTCCCATGTGAGAGGCAATAATCAGTATTCACCATGCACAGTAACATTAGTGTAAGGAAACACAGCCCCCCCCTGCCATTAATCTACTGTCTTTATATTCAGTACACAAATTGTAGTGGGTGCAACATTTTTATGCTGTTTTTCAATCTCTGGTTTTGTTTGCTACAGCTTCTTTAGTAATACATATATATCGCAAAAGCCTTCAGTCCATAAACTTACCATATTTACTTGGATCTTTGTCAGCAGGAATTTTGGAGCGCAGGATCAAGTTGTTAAGGCTGTTTAGGTATGACGGCATTGTGTGATGGCCTTCAGGGTTGAACCACACCTACAGCCGTGAAGCCAAGCATGAGGACAGGCATGAATTAAAACCATCACTCATGCTGCTTGCCTGATCGCGAGCAGCATCACTCATGCTGCTTGCGATCAGGACCAGTAAATCACTATAAACACACTTTTAAAATGCAAAGAGCTGAAGACATCATCATCTAAAAACATTTACACACTGAAACATGGGCACAACTGTCGTAGTAAAGCATATTTATGGTGACACTGATGGTGTAACAAGCCAGCTCCATCTGCAAGCATTGATGTTACAGCCAAAAGACTTAATTGGGATGTCATTTATTAACATTTAACAACTCATCTGTGCAGCATTTAAAATGGTAATGGGACAGAAAGACAGGAATCAAGACAGATGTTTACCTTAGACAGTGTACGGTTTTTAGGTACCGTCATGGCATCTATTTGGAGATCAAGTGGCAGCGGCATGCCAAAAGCAAAACCACCATACCTGAAAAATCAAAATAGACACTGATCAGAACAAATAGGTCCAGTTACAAAGTCCTCTATCTTTGTGAAGAAGGGACAGTAGACTAGTTTATGTCAAAGTAAGCAACGACAAAAACTATGCTTTGCTATTTAGAGTGAACTGTAAGTTTTCTGCAGTTACTTTTCTTAAAGCTTAAACTCTCGCAGACATATTTTATTTGAGGGGTTAAAAGGCAAAAAGATGTTTCTGAAATAACCTGGAAAATTAGATATATCTTATTTGGGTCATTCATCTCATTTGAATTCATTAGGTAGAAAAAAAAGAAGTGCTATATATCATTACAAACTATCTCAAACTAGATTAACTCATCAAGATGATGAAACATGTTGAAATATAATTATAAAAAAAAGAGAAGTAATAGCTGGAGCAAGTATTTCAACCTAACCAGAACAGGGTTTGACATTGGGCATATCTGTGTCTTTCAGTTGGAAGGCTGAAGTGCTGGGGCATGACATTGAGACCCACCTAGCCCCCTGATGTGCCTAAAGGGGTGTGAGTGTGTGAATGTGACTATATTGTGTAAAGAAAGTGCTTTGAGTGGTTAATATGACTGGAAAAGGGCTATATAAGTATAAGTCCATTTACCATTTACACTGCACCAAACAGAACCAAAAAGATATATCACTAAAGAGAGACAGCTTGGATTTCTACCATAGTTTTATGACCCAAATGTAAACACAGAAGTGCATTTACCTGTTCCTGATGAAGTCATTAGCTGTAGCCAGCAGGTAGTTCTCCACGTTGATGCTGGTCAGATTATAGACAATCTGAGAGGAGGAGATCTTCTTGTTGGGGGGATGAAAATTGTCCTTCTCACAAATCTGCATTGTAGAGGAGACACAAATGATTCACACTAGGCCCTTTTTCAACTGATTGAGCACACAAGGGTCTGAGAAGGCAAGTGAGAACACAAAAACTCACTCACTTTCACACAAACGCACACACAGTGTTTGTGACCCTGTCTCACCTGTTCCCTTCGGGTGCATTTACAGTCTCTAAATGCTTTGGATTGGTTCCCCCAGGAGCTCCAGTTGTTTGTGCTTTTTGTGCAGACCCTTTAAAAGACAAAAAATATATATTTATATATACGTGTCATTCACAAAGTGAAAAAGTGCCTCAGCAAATATGTGCGATAAAACCAAGAGCATGTACTTTTACTCACTCCAAAGCAAATAGCCAAACTGAGTTGAACTGCATGGTGCTCAGGAAAATGCTTTTAAAACCCATGTGCACTCAGTGGGAGAGGACAAAATATTGAAATCTGCTAAAAGGAGCTGTGTGTTGTTCTTGTGAAACCAGGAGCTAAATATTTTCTGTGATCACAACTATCCAAGCTGTTGAATGTGTGCTATAATGTCATTTAGTGTGAAATGTGTGTTTGTGTGGGTTGATGCTCGACTCCCTCACAGTTTGCTTTTCACAAAATGTTTTAAGGTCTTGTATGCATGATGCAATACATGCACACCTGTTGATTAAGATATTAATACTTCAACAACTGATGATGTTGAGTTGATTGACACAATGATTACAGGAAAATTTAAGAAGGCATGCACACTCTTTTAGACTACATGATTTTTGGTGCTCACTGTTTTTTTTACTGGGTGTGAATTTTTTAATGCCTCCCAGGTCTGTTTCATGAGTGCCAACATTGATTTGAGTGCCTGCAAGGGGAAAATCTCCCCTATAAACATGAGGTGTTTATAGAATACAGATGATGCTGTCACATCTAAGAGACCTGCTAGAGGCTTTTAGCCACATGCGTCGAGTTGAGCAGCAGAAAAATTAAGAGGAGGGACACCAGAGAGACCAGAGAATGAGACAGGCATTGAGGAGAGGCCAAACGGAAGAATAAAATATCAAGAAGGAACATGCATGGAAGAAAACATCAGTGTGAAAAGGATGTTAAAGAAATGGGTGTGTTGTTAAGGAAATAAGAACAGCTGGAAGTGTGATTACATACTGGTTATGAGATGTGTCGAGGCAGGCGTTATCAATCCCCGGGAATGACATCATGGTCTCCACCAAATTGTTGGATTTTGGATTTTGGTTGCTGTGGAGTCAGAAAAAAAGAGTCAGTCTTCACTCAAAGGTAACTCACAACTAGTGCAACAGAGACAGAAAGTGCTTTCATCAGGATCCAACATGAGGTGAAATCAAACAGATTGATTCAACCCACAAACAATCTGCTTGAGCTGTGGGTTGTCTGTTTCATGGAAGAAATCTAACATGCAATTTCCTAACAATGAAAAGGATATTTTAGCATGATCAGCTGTTTTAATAAAACACCTTTACTATGATGAGCTCAAAAGATAAAAGGAGAGTAGATCTGAGGACATCTGACACTTTAGATTCGGGTGAATTTGTTCTTTTTTGTGCCAATTTTCAACTTCACTCATAAAAAAGCAGAAAATTACTTCATCTGCAGCGTTGATACAACAACAAAATAAATACAACTGAGGAAGATAAATAAATGTGTAATCTTATTTATAATCTGGATTTATTCAAAGTAAAAACTAACTCTAACTATTCAAAGCTCCAAACTAACTATAACATCGATCTAAAATATAATGAAACAGAATTTTTAAATCTCTTTTGTATAATAAGACAAAGGGGAAAGAATCCACACCATCCTTAATACAGAGTGGCATCTCTGTTTTTCTCCCCTGCTTCACACCCTCTTGATCAAACAACACTGTATGTTTAAAATGAAGACATCTCGCAATCTCCTGACAGACTTCATCTATCTCTTTTTTGATCCCACATCACAGGTCTCCTTATCTCCATCATCTCTAACCCTCACATTCTCACTCGCACTCTCCTTTAAGTCCATCTGCCCTTCAGCAAACTAGCTTTAAATTCCTCTCATAATAAGTGTAACCCTCCATTACGTGCACATTAATGTTGCAGAATATTCCACTTGTGTACGGTCAAGGTCTTTTGGTTTTGCTTTAGAAGTATGTTTAGAGTTACTGTTGAGCTGTACCAGTCATCTGACTGGCTCTGTCTTCAGTCACATAGTCAGTGACACTACTCCACACTTGTGTACTTGTGGATGCACCCCCATGCTATTGCAAAATTTTTTTCTGTTTTTTTTTTTTTTTAAACAAGGTATGCTATCTAATTTGGATCAGAAGATTTCCTGGGCTTTCACCAGAATTTGTTCTATATTGTTCTGGTATACGTTGCATTTAGTTATACCAACACTGCCTAGCTTTAAAGATCATTTTGGCAACATGTAATTATACCTGTCTCATACTGATGTGTAGGATACACTTTAATACTAATTTGTTAACCTCCTGTTGAATGTTCAGCTATGGAGACTGACCTGAAGAAAGAGTAACTTGGTCCGATTTTGTAGAGGGCAGGGCTAAGCTCCAGCTCAGGATAGTGCTGCAAGTCATTCTTGATGGATCCCAAGCCCATTGCAAAGAACACAAACAGAACAGGGAGCAAAATTTGGCACATCATGCCCTTCCAGTCCCTGCGGCTGTGCTGGAACCTCTTGATTAAAATGGCTATCATCTGCTGCCAGGCCAGGGCCATGCCACTCTCTGTGGAAGAACTGGTAAGCTCTAAAACACACAGGTCAAGCAGAGTGTATGGCAAATGATAAATGTGCAATTGGTCAACAGGGGTTGTATAATACAGAAGCGGATGAGGTGATGCTTGAAGGTAGAAGAGAAGTGAAAAAATAGGGAATAAATGAGAAAAGAGTTAAAGGACTCACTGATCTTATCACTGAGCTTGAAGTCACTCTCATGGATGTCTGAAGGGAAGCTGTCTATGGATCCAGTATCAGAAACTGTCTCTGAGATAGATAGTGGGCTATCCTCAGCTGTGTTTCCATGAGTCATCTGAAGGAACACCTATATACAAACATTAAGGTTTAGGACAAAGAATAGCTATTTTTTCATTGTGACTTCCCTTTAAGCTTGTGTTTTCATGTAGGTGTGTCCACACTTACTTCCTCTAGTGTGGTGTCAGAGATGCCATAACCCCCCAGCTGTAGGTCATCCAGGTTGGCATCCAGCGCAGTCAGTAGGGAGCGGAACGAGGAGGCGTTTGATGAGGTGAAAGGGGGCAGTGAGTAGACAAGGTCCCCCCCCTGGGCCTCTTTCAGTCGAGCTTCAGGTACATGAGCTTGGATAAAGGCCTTAAGATCAGCACTGTCAATACACTTAGAGTCTGCCTTTTGAACCTGTAACCAGAAAAACAGAAACTTCACTTTTTACATTCTGGTAACATAATCCAACATTCCCCCAGTAGAAGTAGTAGTAGTATTAATAGTCTATACTTCTGCTTCTCTTTAGTTAATTTTCCAAATCAGTCATTAGTATTTTTACCAAAACATGAAACACAAACCAAAATTGAGACTGCAGACACATTTCATGATGATATCTGAGTTTCTGACTGAATGTGTCTTTAGAAAACTCAAAAGAAAAGACTATGAAACCATCGAAACATAAAATATGACTTGAACATTGTGTTTGAACACTATTTATAAACAGTATAAAGCAAAAAGAAGATGAAAAAGAAAATAACAGGTTATGCCTACAAGTGAACTACCACATTTTGAAACAGTCTGCAAGTCATCATTTGAGTTGACATTCAAGCCAATTTTCAATACTTCTGATACAGATCTCACTGCTGCAATATATGAAATGCAGCAGAGATAAAACCAAAGATTTATGTCCACATGAGCGGTCCAGCCCTTCCATAATAACGGATCGTGAAATGTTAGAATTTATATTGGTCAAGATGCATTCCTGTTAAAAAGCATATCAGAGATTCACAGCTT
This sequence comes from Kiunga ballochi, assembly GCA_037177335.1. Lineage (NCBI taxonomy): Eukaryota > Metazoa > Chordata > Actinopteri > Atheriniformes > Pseudomugilidae > Kiunga > Kiunga ballochi. Next base: position 15,418,333 of record JBAMIG010000013.1, on the reverse strand, counting down.
CTCCCTGGTTGTCAAGATAAAGGTTGCAGCATACAATCTCTCACCTTTCACTTATGCAAATAGTTTAACATGGGGCGCAGACAAAACTGGAGTAACTGGGAAATCCTAACTAAGAAAGCATAAACTTTTATGATTAATTCATATTGAGGAGGAGAGAGAAAAACGTTTTAACTGTAAGATGAATCTCTGCTTTTCATGGACTCAGTCACTCAACATCTGAACGTGGGTTACCTTCTTGGTTAGGGTGAGTTTGTAGCCTTGGCCCAGCTTGTCTTTCAGGTAGAAAGGTGATCCACAGCACTTCAATCCTCCTCTCTCCAGGAAAGCAATGCGGTCACTTAAAACTTCAGCCTCGTCCAGGTGATGGGTGGACATGATGATGGTGTGGTCTAAAAGAGACATAAAAACAATTTTCTCATTCCATGGCTTCACTAATAATAGTAACACAAACACACGCAGAGGGTCTTTTTTAGACAATATTAAGTAATATTCTGATTGAATTCAAGTAATTCAGTATAAGTTGAATATAAACTAGTAGTAATATGTAACAGAAAGCCATAAATAAAAGCACAATACTGTGACATCTGATGCAAAACAGATATTAGGAGATATTTTTAACACTATAATTGACACTAAAAAGTCAGCCAGCGATTACAGCTCTTGCTTTGTGACAGCCTAAAGTCAAGACACTCTTCTCTGTGACAAAATTATATGGTAAATTTCAGTGTCAGGGCTGAACTTCCTGCAGGATTGGCTCTAGGTTAACTGCTTCAGGGGAAAAACATTAAAGGCATTTTTTTAGAATCTTCTGTGTCTCTTTATTCTAACTCTTCAAGTATAATAATGTATAATGCAGTGTCACTGATCATTCATCCATCCTATTTTTCTACCGCTTATTCCCTGAACGGGGTTGCTGGGGGGCTGGATCCAATCCCAGTTGTCGTGTGACTGATCACATTTATTTTATTTAAGTATTAAGGATTACACTGGTTTATAGTGTAGTGTAAAGTATTATGCTCGCTGTCACACAGGGACACAAATTCACAAAAACAAAACAAAAAAATTAAACAAGCTATGAAAATGTCTGACGATAGAGCTGTTTAAAGCAATGAACTAATAATACAACAAGCTTCTAAAATAAATATATATATTCAGCAAGATACAATAAACAAAGGCAACACAATCTCAAATGACACAAGACTGGCATTTAGTAGCCAGGTTCATAAAATGAAGCCAATAAAACTTGATCTATAACATAAAACTAATGAGAACAATCTTCCATTTAAATGAAAAATAGTGAGGTTAGGCTTTAATAGTTAGCTATTATTTTCTTTATTATGACATATGGACCCTGTAACATATACACCTCTAATAAACCTGGCTGGCCGTCTGGTGTTTTAGTTGCTACTTAAGTGTGTAGCAACACAAGACGACTTGCTAGCTAATTTACAGTGCAGATAATTCCAAGAGTGCATCTATAAAAGAAGTTAAATCCAAGAAAATTAACGTTTTATTTCAGGAGATGCAAGTACATGCAGCTGTTGGTCTTTAAATAAGAACAATGTCACCCATTTTTACCTGCATGGGATGTTTAGTGTTCACAGTGTTCACTTTGTAAACATGTCTGTAAGACTCACCTTTTTTATGCTGGATCACAATGTCCCAGATGCTGCGCCTGGAGCAGGGATCCACTCCTGTAGTGGGTTCATCCAGAACCACCAAGCGAGAGCCCCCTATGAAAGCGATGGAGATTGACAGCTTGCGTTTCATGCCTCCTGACAAGGCGCCTACCCTCTTGTGTCTGTGTGCATACATGTCCGTTTCCTCCAGGATCCTGGTGAGGGAGTCAATGAAAAACATTTAGCAGAAAGCTCTTGCACCTATAACTGCATTACAACCTGTCTTGTGCTTTGTAGTTTGATCTGTTCCATTAGTTATCCAGGAGGGTTTATGAATTCCTAGAAAGGTACAGCTTCTTGCCATTAAATTTAGACTTTTATGAAAACTCCCCAAAAGTCTCAAGATGCAATACAGCATCAAGAATACATTTCCCGTGAACATATTTGAAACTAAGTTAGGGTAAAAGGAGTTAGATATTTTAAATGTTGGTGAAAATGATCAAAATTACACAGAAAAAAATTGCAATTCTTTCCAGCACACACACACACACACATAAACACACACATACACACATACTAAAACATCTAAACAACTATAATAATAACAAAAATGTATAACAATTATTTTCCCAAATTTGGTGATTCTATCTGTTTCACTACACATCATACACGACACCATCATATTTCCCTGTGTAACCAGTTAATAGTAAAACTCTGACACTTTGGACATAGAAGAGTAAGCCAGGGCTCATTTTGACAATGTTGTGAAAAATGATGGGCTCCATAAAAAAAACCTCCTGACAAATAAAATGTTGCCAATTTTTTATGCATACGCTGACATTTTCTTCCAAACTCCAAGACATTTTTCTCTTCCTGCTTTGAATGACTGATTGAGGACTCACTTGCGGACTTGTTCGTGTAACTGACTGTTAGACCAGTGTGGGGCCTTGATCTGGCCATACAGAAGCAGGTGCTCCTTGGTGGTCATGTGATCAAAGAGGACGTCATACTGCATGCAGACCCCCAGCTCTTTGCGGACTTTATCGATGTTTGTCTGCATGTCTTTGCCGTACACCTCTATTGTGCCGGATGTTGGTGCAAAAAGACCAGTCAGGAGAGACCTAGAATAAGAGCATGTTTTCAAAGTTAACATCAATATGGAACAGAGTAATGTTTTACACTTTCACATGATATTTTAGAGTTTATCAAAGACATCACAGGATGGAGGAGGGTAGAACATTGCATTTTTAATTTTTACTATGTTGCCCTTTGGTCAGCATTGTTTTTGTTTAGAAAATGCTTCATAAATAATGGGATTTGGTGGGGTACAAAATCCCTTTTTGATTGTTATTTTCTCAGTGTAGTTCTATTTTTTTCCCTCTGCTTCACCAATTACATGTTCTCCCGCATAGAAGCATCAGGAAAATCAGTCCCATTTAAAATGTAAGTGTAAGTGCTCCAGTCAATGAGGACCTGTCGGCCTAATCTCTAACACGGTGCATTTGCTGTGCCATATTTGAACAAAGCAATCTTCCTGCCAGCAGCAGGCAGCTGCAATGATTAAGAGGAGTCACAAATTCAATCTTCAAAGTGCATACACCAAGTATGATGACTCTAATTCATTTGTACTACTTATAGAACATACATGGTGGTGGTTTTGCCAGCTCCATTGTGACCAAGAAGGGAGGTGACATGGCCCTCGTAAAAAGAAACATTCAAGTCCCGAATAGCTGCTTGGTCACCGTATATTTTGGTGAGACTGTGGAGAGCAACTCCCACTGGGAGCTCCGAGTGATCCTCTCCAGCCTGGTAGGACAGAGTGCTTTGGCCTGAGAAAAAAACATGGTGACAAAGGCAAGCTGTGAAGCAAACTGAAAGGAAGTGGAGACTAAGCAACAAAAGGAAGGTAAGTATAAAATGTAAAGACGTCAGAGTAAGGAAGGACACTGACAGATCTGTGAGAAATCTCTACATGTGCAATGTCATTTTATTGTCCTGTACCTTTTCCTTTGCCATCTGAGAAGACAGGCTGGTTTTTCTGCATGATGTTTGAAAAGAAGAGTCCTTTGTTCGTGCTGCTCTTTGACTGCGTGCAACCGCACAAGTCAGTCCAGAAGGAGAGCGTGAAAGGAAAGTACCACGGGGCAGGGATGCCATATTTTCCTGATGGATCAATAAGATATTTCACATACATAGTAAATGAAAACCTATGTGTAGATAGCTGCGGCGAGCAGGTCTAAACACACATATCCCCAAAAATGACTTAGTTTAGGTAAATAAATTGGGATTAACCTGGGAAAACCGTGCGGATGTAAGCCCCAATGAGGAAGTACAAGATGGAGTCAATCAGCATGAGCCAGCACAGCCAGCCAAACGAGGCTGTGTCTCCAGCAATGGGTGAGGTGTAAGAGTTGCTCCACTGAATTCCTAAACAAGCAAATTAACAAGCATTTTATTCATTGTATATACAAGCCAAGGCATCATGATGCTGTTCAAGAAATGTCCACGTGATTTTACCTTCTCCTTGCGACTCGTAGCGAGAAGCGTATTGACTGGCGTAGCTGAAACAGGATGGAGAGAACAGACTCTGCCGGAAAATCAGACAGACAGGTCAAAACATAAGAAGTTAGAAGACGAGACAGCACAAGCAACGTTCAATGCTTTGTGCAGTTTTATTTAAAAAAGAGCTGCTAAACACAAATAGGCATTGTAAGGGTGCAGTGACTGCATATGTATTCAAATCTGAGCTAAAACACTTTCATTAATTATCATCCGACACCAAGAATAAGGAGATACTCTAACAAGCATAAGCATGTAGCATTAGTTGTATATATTTGTTTATCTTCCACTTCATCCTTGCTTATGTTTAAAGGGAATACAGCAGAAGGCAGAGGCCATGGTTACATTTGAGGCTGCATTAATTAAGACAGTGATTATAAATATGAAACTATTTTCCAACATGAACATAATAAGCTACATTTTGAAATGAAAATGCCAACAAATTTATTTCTCTATTTTCTCTTTCCAAAGCAAATTTTTTGGTTTGATATATCATCATTACACAGTACATGCTCACCAGCATGCTCTTCTGGGTAAAGGTTAGATTAGTTTCCACAGCTTTGACCACAATGTAGGGGAAGAAGCAGAGGATGTAGATCAGGCTTCCGCTCAGGCCGGCGATGAAGGTCTTGTCAAAGAAGGAGCTGACCAGATAACTGAAGGCCAAGATGCTCAAACCATAGTCACAGAGGTAGAGGAAGAGGAGGAACCCATCACTTTTGGGAAGGATGTTGCCGTACTTCAGTATCATCGTGAGAATAAAGATGGTCACCACCAGGTAGGAGGCACACTCCAAAAACCAGGCAAAGAAATGGCTAAGTGGGTTGACTCCCATCATTTTCATGTACTGTGAAGAGGAGCAAGGGGGAAAATTGAAGATAAAGCTTTTCTGTTTTCTTGGAAGCAGTACCTGTAAATGTATATATGAAGAGCAACAATATGGATGTTGCAAATTGAATACATTTATGGCTGCTGAAAAACCCAGAGGGAGAGATTCAACATAATCATCCTGTCAAAGTCTGAAGTCATTCGTATTTATTTGTCACTGAGGGTGTCTGATTTATGCATTTTACAACAAAAACAAACACAAAAAGCATGCCAAAATGAAATGAAATTGTTTTTAAAGTAAAAAAAAAAATTACCTCATGAAGCCTCAGCTCTCTCTCATGCACCAGCTTTTTCACAAATTCAGCCACAAACAACACCCAGGCTATCATCAGCATGAGAGGGAAGACAAAAAAGATGGCCTCCAGGTACCTGAGAAGTAGAGACATCTGTTGTCAATCAAATTCCCTGCAAATCTAATATCCCAAGCCGATGAAAGGGCCCATCATTCAGTCACTGGTTTGACACAGAGTTGGGTTGACTTGGGAGATTTTGACAGCTGCACATCTAACCCCGTATAATTTACCAAAATAACTCACGCTCTTATGTATTTCCTCTTTGCTTGATCAGGAGCATGGTTTGTGTGATTTTAATACTTGCTGTTTTAAATACGAGTTCTGCAAATTTCACCACAGCCTTGTCAGTATTTGCACTATTGAGTAATAAATCCTGAGAAGGGAGAGTCTACAATCATCGCATCTTACGGTAGGTTACAAAGCAGCCTGCAAGACAGAGGGACACGCCGATAGAATCGAGATCAATCCAACATCAGATAAGAGTTAAAGAAAGATTTATAAAAAATTATCTTCCAAGTTAAAGGGTGAGTTAATGTCTTGCATTTTCCAGCTGTGGATACAACAGTGAAGGCTTTTGGAGTAATTCTTGACTGGGATTTGTATATTTATATAAAAAATCTCATAGTTCCAAACAGAGCACTTTTCTCTCAGACTGCAGGTTATCTTGTAGGTCCCAGAGTGATGAGTATTATGAGAGGAAGAGCTTTCAGCCATCAGGGCATTTCCTGATGAAACCAGCTCCCAGTATGGGTTTGGGAGGTAGACACCCCTTCAGCAAACTTAAAATCTTCCTTTTTAACAATTCTTATGGCCAGTCCAGTCATACATTAGTTATGCAGTCATAGGGATGTCCCATGATGCACTTAGGACTTGTTTTTGTTTCTCTGCTCCTTTTCTATCCATCCATTTTCCATTCCACTTCATCCAAATCAGGTTCACAGGTAGCTGGAGTCTATCCCAACAATCAATGAGCAAGGGCGGGGTACACTCTGGGCAGTTTGCCAATCCATCCCAGGGCCAACACAGAGAAACGAACAAGCAGACAAACAACCACTCACACACACATTTAGAATGACCAATAAACCTAACATGCATGTCTTTGGACAGTGGGAGGAAGCTAGAATAGCCAGAGAAAACCCACACTAACATGGGGAGAGCATGCAAACTCCACACAGAGAGGCCACTGCTGCTGCGAGGCTGCGGTGCTGATCATCATACCACTGGCCAGCACTTTGCTCCTTTCCCTCCATGTATAAATAAATTACAGTATTGACATCTTCAACATATTTCTCCTTTTTCTGCAGGTCTTCCTGAATAAGTGTGTGTTATTCTGTCTTTTCTGTCCTCTCCCTCTAACCAATGGAGATAGATGGCTGCCCTCCCTGAACCGGGTTCTGCTGGGGGGTTTTGCCTCCCTGTTAAAAGAGAATTTTCCTTCCCACTGTCACCTCATGCATGCTCAGGGTGGATGATCAGATCAAAGTCTAGATTTGATGCAGTCTGTTGGTTTTCCTTAGCTAGAATATTTAATATAAATTGGCAGAAACTGATGTGTCTGCAAAGTGCTCTGGGATGACATTATTGTGAGGTGGCACTATACAAAAAAAGCTGTACTGAATATGTTGGACTGGATATATTTCTGTCCTGTTGCTTATAAAGGTTTATTTGAAGGCTAAAAGGTTGTGCATATAGTACAAGCACAAACTTCATAAATGAATGCAAAATAAGAGTAAATATTCATGCACATGGTGCAGAGCTAATTACAGTGTGGCACGTTCTTGTGAATGACTCCTTACTGTCAGATCTAAGTGGCAAATGAATAATGAGAGGGCATGCATTATTCCACATCAATGCAGTTTCCTCTTCAGAGACAATCTGTATTCTTTCATCTTTCTATGCAAGTGTTCATAAAAAAGCGTACGAGCACATTCACCCATGTATGCATTCATGAATTAGGGAAACTCACTCATCTCGGAGATAACATGGGTAGGGGAAGGGCTGCAGCTGTACGGCCACGTCTGTGACTTTCTGTCCAATCTGGGTTTCGATGATAGCTCGATCAATGTTCTCCTGCAGGTAGATGAATCCCCGGTTGTAGCGCATCGTCATACTGGCCGAGATGTGTGTGTCCTTCACAAAGTACGGGTTTCGCACTCTGTCAGTACGCATGACATTATCCATATGCATGCGGATGGTATAGTCAACTTTAGGAGGCAGGGAGGATGAGGAGGATCTAGCTTCTCGCTTCCTGGATGAATCTTTGGGAAGCTTGAAGATCACACCTTAAAGAACAAGTTAAGTTCACATTTGAGAAGAATAACTCTGGCCTAGATAACTCTCAATATATATATATATATATATATATATTTAATGGCCACTAAAGCAAGTTCAAAATCACACCCAGTGGACAGATCATTGTCCACTGGGTGTGTATGTAGGATTACATGCTGGGTGAGGTTACAGCACATGAACTCACTTGCATAAAGATCACGATTTTTGGCAAGCTCCTGAGCCACGGTGTTAAGCTCCTCAGCTGAGTCAAAGCCACGGTAACGGTCAAATTTGACGCAGGAGGAAAGTCCCATCATCAGGGTGGACAAAGTGGTGATCTGGTCAAGGATGGGTTTGTTCTGATAAAGCAGCACTGTCATGTTGGCTGTATTAAAAAAAACAGAAGCGTGCATTAAAAATAGACAATTATTATTCTGTTTAATTATTGAGCAACTACATTTGATCAAAGTGTTTCCCATAAAATGTTTTTTCTTCTTTTACAAGTGCACAAAATAAGTATGACAATTAGAACTTAATATAATATGTGACCTCTCAAAAATCTGAGGCCTCTATGTGGTCGTCAATTGGAGAACTTTGATTCTCCTACATAATGAATATGATTGTAATGAGTGCTGTGCAACAAGTGGGACCTGATTCTTAGTGGACATTCAAACTAAAATGGACAAACAAGCTTAATTTAAACCTGTTTAAACAAAACTTTAGCCTTTCTGAAATCTGAAGAATTGATGGACAACAATTAAAATAGTTTGAGAGACTGCTGGGAAAGGTTCACAGTTCAGTTTTTAGTTTACTGTACCTGTTTTTGAATGTAAAAATACATAAATGATGCCTTCATTTGTGTCTTCATCCCTCTTTTCCTCATAAGTCACTCTAATTTCCTCTGTCCAAATTAATGTGTTTTGTACTTAAAACTTGAGGAGTAGCACCACTTCTGGATAATGTGGATATTTTCCAGGTAATAAGCCAAATATAAAGGTAAACCTGGTATCTGCACTTTACAAAAGCAAAGACCTTCAAATGCTCACTCACAGAAGTTGCTGAGCGTCTTCTTCATGCTGTCGACATTGATGTCTGTCTGCATCTCGATGAAATTCTTCACAAAGGAATTGCCGAGGGAATTCTGACAGAAGACAGACAAGAGGGTGGAAGAAACCATGAACATCATCAGGATTCAGCTAAAACTCACTGAAGACCACATCATGCTTTATCTCTAGATTTTTAGATGACAGCAAGTCAGTTAGCACAACCAACTATAAAGAAAGGGGCTCTGAGATTCCATACCTGCAGTATTGGCAAAGTAGTGCTGAGTATCTCAGCAGACTTTATGATGTACTTGGAGGATTCGATCCAGTCCTCTGAATATTTTCTCAGATTTGCAAACTCCTGCATGGTGGCATTTGCCTGGGCAAAGATAAGAAAAGAAACAAACGTGTTATGGCTGGATACAAATACACACTCTGGTGTGTTTGAGTGCATATGCTTGCTCGTGTAAAGGGTGCTATATCTTGGGGGGGAAAAGAAATAAAAGAGTCTCACATAATATAGAGCCATATAGTATTTTCAGGTGCTGGTGCATAAATATACTGTATGTGTGCATTTTATGCTAAATCAGATCTTTTGTTTACCACAGCAGATGTGGGAAGACAAAAGAAGTAAGCCTGACCTAGAAATTCTTTTAAAAAAAAGGAGGGAAATGAAAAAAAAGATGATGGTAAACTAAGATATTTTGGAGGAATGCTCTAAAATGAATGTACTAAAGGCCAGGAAGCAACTGACGTCTTGTCATGCAGCAAAAAATAATTGCATCAGAAAAATTAGCATAAATGCAAACAGCACCAAGTTAGTGAGAAAACCAGTACACTGCCATAGGTAGAATAGTCATCAGAATCAGTCAATAAAAGATCGTGATTTTGCATTTATAATAAAATACCTTTGTATATGAAAACGTAGCACAACTAACTTGTTTACATGTACATTTATCATGTGTGTATTGTTTACCTTCTCCATTATTGCTCTGGTTGTGGGTGTGTCAGGTGTGTAGAGGATGTGTCCCATCAACATTGGTTTGAGGAAGGCCCAGGCAATCGCTCCACCAGTGGTGTTTACCATGTCCAGGTACATATTCATGCAGAATGGAGCTGGTCAAGTAAAAAACTGAAATGTTAAAACTGAAAAATCAAAGAAGTATTTATTCATCTAGTCTGTCAAATGAGTAGGATATGTTCCTTCACTGTTACGCTATTTTATAGTGCAGTCCCAAAAATAAAATTACCTTTAATTTTTATTAAAAATAAAATATAAAAATAATTTTTGTTTTTGTGGAATTCCTTTTTGATGGAGGGTGACTTTTTTTTAAATAGTTTGATTTTAAAAATTAAATCGATTGATAACAATAAACATAAAAAACACAGAAGAAGTGAAAACAACAGGATATTAAGCCTTAAATGTGTCCTCCTCAAAACTTACTGGCATTTCTTGGAATCTTGAACCTCCTAATCATCTCCTCCGTCTGCTGGTTGTTGGGAAATGAGGGGCTTGAATCGCTGACGTCAGGAAGTTTGGAGATTCCAAACAGAGTCAGGATCCCATTGCTACACAAAGCTCGGGAGAGGGTTACGAATGACGCTTTGCTTGAGATGCTACTTTTCTGCTGACTCATTTTCTGAGGGAAAGGAGGATTTACATATTTTAACAAATTATGCTTTTTATTTCACACAAGACCCGACCAAGAAAAACAAGCTACTGTAAAACAACAGGATGTTGCCTCAGTTGTCACAGATGTCTGTCTCTTAGCAATGTTGAGGCTGGGTGTTGACACAAGACTAAATAGAGAAATGCAACATTGAAGGAAGCACTGAGCAAGAGACATACTTGTTGAAATTCGTTGTTGGCTCCCAGGTTGAGGTCTTGTATTGAATGCAGGTAGTTCTGCAGTTGACTGACAGCAGGAAGGATCCTATTCATCATTCCTGTTAGCATCTCTGCCACCTCCAGCACGACACCCACCAGGCTCTGCGTTTCCTCAGACAACACCATCTGCAAGAAGAAGATGGATATACAATCATGTCAGGAATGGTATTTTTTCCATTCAGCAAACATATTTGGTAGATGGGTCCATCATAAATAGCTTTACACTGATCTTAAAAGCATTTTTTCAAATGAACTTTAATGCATTGAGACAAATATTCAAACATATTGTTATTATTTTTTCATAATAATAATAACCTCAGGAAGACTTTTGTTTGTGTAATCGGAAATGTGGTCTTTTATGTTATATGTAAAAAAAGGAATCAACGTAAAGGGTTTTTCTTAGCAAACATAATCTCCAGTATAAAGGCTTCTATGTGTTCCTAACACAAAAAGTGTTTTGTGATGATACAAAAGAAACAATGTCTCATCACTGATAGGACAGAGGAAGTTCAGAGGATTCACACGCAAATCACAAAAGACTTAAAACCTTACCCTGTAGAGGAGTTTCTCTATATTCACATGCTCAGCCATCAGCAGTGAAAGCGTATACCACTCTTCAGCAGACATGGAGCAAAAGGTCTTCATCAGGATCACATCGGTCTTTTTCATCGTGTTGTATGCCGGGCTGTTGCAGTAATGCAGGTTTGCAAACCAGGACAGGGTCTGTTTTTTTTTTTTGTTGTTAAAAAAAAGGCATCATGAGAGACTTGGAAATGGGCTATAATGCTAACAAGAGCACTAAGAGGGTGTGATGTTCACATAGTAGGTGCAAACATGACTACTTATATACCCTTAGCAACACAATTCTCGCAAATTCTCCTTTGCTTTTGAATCCCCGAACTAGTGTGGATTTGTGGAATATGGCTGTTGTGAGTTCTCAGGGCTGTAAAACTGGATGAAAAGACAAAGCTAAGACTCAGGATGCAGAAACATTGGCAGAAAAATGTCAAACAAGCTAAAATTGTAGGCATGAATTGTAAATATGCTTGTGTTTACTTCCAAGACAAGCGTGAGTCATGTAAGAAAGGCACAACTGCTCAGTGGTCAAATGTTATTAGTTTACTCACGTGTCATGTGAAGCTGACAAACTCTATTTAAGTGTTTTCTGTGTCTGTGTGTGTTTTATTTTTTTGCTACATAACCAGCAGTGCAGAAGCAAATCCATAAAGAGGACAGCCTTTATTCTGCTCTGTTGTACATCTGCTCAGAAGAAATGGGCCATGCACAGAGGACAACCGCAGAGTGATTTTGATTAAACTCGCAGTTCTGTTAATTACACTCAAAAGGAAAATGGCTATTTGTCAGTATAATTGGAAGTTACATGAATTATGTAGCAATAACACCATTCTTATTAAACATTTAGGTCACAAGCAGCAAAGTGAGAACCTCCATGCTATGACTCACCTCTAAATTGCTGTTTGGGAGGATGGTATCCATCAGAAGGTAAAGAGCTGTAGGATCAAAATCCATATGTTTCTGAACATTCAGAACAAAGGCGCTTCTGTCCCTCAGAATCTCTCCGACTGTCACCACTCCTGGGAAGTAATGGGATTTAAGTGTAAGGCAGGTGTTTTTTTGTATATTATATCTTTTGAATATACATTTCTACACAAATATTTTATTTTGTTAGTTATTTTTGTAAAGGTTTTAGAAATATTTTTTAAAAAGTGAAACAATCTCAGCTGATAAAGTACATTTAGAGTCTGAGGAGGCACACAACGGATCTGCAGCAACTAACATTTTGACAGTCAGACAGAAAGTTTATGTTTTTTATTACAGCTGCAGCAGCATAACATTACCCAGTTTCAGCAAAGAAACTGAGCAATAAATGAAGCTATTACAGTGACACTAAGGAACAAGCAGGGTGATGGAATCTGAGACAAATAAGCAAACTGAGCCTAAAGCTGTTTAAAATAATCTGTTTGCTGTTTAGGAAAAGTCTGCTCATTTTTACCTACAGTGCACAATAATATAATCTGTTACATACAGAATAGGATCCAACATTTTAACCCATAATTTTTTTACACTGGAAATAATTTTTATTATAAACTAAATAGGTAATAATCAACTAAATAAGATTATTTTTCATTTTTACATAAGTTTGGATGGATGGATGGATGGATGGATGGATGGATGGATGGATGGATGGATGGATGGATGGATGGATGGATGGATG
>JBAMIG010000013.1:15370724-15382468 GCA_037177335.1 Kiunga ballochi | reverse complement strand
ACAGAACGGGTCTTCCCAGACACCTCACCTAGACCAGCTAGCTTATGCCCTAAAGCGTTCTTCATTTTTTTATTTTTTTTTTTTTTTTTTTTTGTCTTCTTTCTGTTTTGTTTTTTTGTGTTTTTTAAAAAAGTTTAGTCTTACCGACAACAGTGCCCAAGGTAATTGCTGCTGCTTTCATTGACTGGAAACCGGTTCCTAGGACTCGCTTGACAATCATTTCCAATGTCGGCTCAATGCTTACAAGCTCCAACAGTGCATTACCAACCCCCAGAAACCTGCCAAAACACAAGACCAAGTTTCAGCACAAGTGCTAACTGCTTAATTTAGTAAAAAATTTGTATAAAGTGTACATATCATGACGAGACCTGATGCACTCAATACAATAATATAAGTGTTCAAAAGCAAAGAAAAGATAATAGAGGGAGTTGGCGTGTTTTCACATTTAACAACTCATCAATAGTAAAAGATATAATACTTTACTTACAACTCCTCCTCTATGTTTTGTGATTGTGTATCTATGCTGCGTCGAGCTCTCGTGATGTTAGGGCGTCCATGTTCTCCAGAGGATGAACCTCCCATCAGACTGTGCAGCAGTCCTTTGGCAAAGGATACATCGTGTGCTGCCACGTGCCGACTCCATGCCAGGAGAGCCTGGGAGCAACAAGGTATAAATAAAGAATATAAACAAAGGAAATGAAGCCTCGTGACATTTAATGATAAGACTTTTAACCTTAATTGACCCCACTATCAGTTTCCCCCAGTATTTATGTCAAATTTAATGTTGGATTCATATAATGGCTGCAAAATGACAGACAAATATGGGGAAAAAACAAAGATTGACTGCATTTAAAGTGCAAATGAATGGAGATAAATTCTATTCTAACATCTAAATTGCATATCCAGATTGCTTTACACTAGGAAAAAATGTGCTAGTACTATAAATGCTACATTAATCAGAGCAAGGTACCTAAAAGAATTAAATTTAAATGACTTCACATGAAATGTTAATCTTAATACTTTCGTCACATTTGCATTGTTTCTTATACAATAATGACATATTGTACGATTTCTGCCAGTATCGATACTCTTTGCACGTACATGCGTGGCTTTGCTTTACGCTAGTGTTCCTGGTCACCATTAAAAAATAAACAGCAGTGCCTCTTCTTTGCACAGCAATCTGATTTAATCAGGCCAAGAGCATTATGGCCCTATGCATCCAGGTTCAACAGCAATGATGAGATGTAAAATAACAGGGCAACACCATATTTTCTGCTCACCGGGTAAGAAACCAGACCTATCTAAAATGAGAAAATTTAGCTTAGAGCTCATTGTGCATGCTGCAATTAAACGTTAGACCCAAAAGGGAAATACTGTAGGGAATGTTGGTTGGTCTTGATTGACATTCTCCAGCAAATATAATGTTTTATCCATCAAACAACATGCCAACACTGTTTAAAGACACAAACGGGTATACCTCATCACAAATGACAGAGAGACATACACAGACTGACACAGAACAGATGCGGGACTACTTAACAAGACACACACACAACGTGCATGTCAGGCAGACACAGCAGGAAACCCAAACACTTGTAGAATTATGGGAATGAACTAGAGAGCAGAGTTAACAATAAATTACTGCTTTCAAGCTTGGATTGGGCTGCTACAAACCTATGACAAAGCTATTGTATGATAGATGAGACATTTTCATTCAGGGAAACCAACACGTTTTCTGTATTGTGCCGTTTCCAGGGGAAACGGTACATCCTATCCCAGGACATGGGGATAGGTGAGATTGTCTTGTATATAAAATGTTCTAGACAAATAAACTGGTATTGCCTTAATCTTAAAGATTTTCACATCACTACATGTACTGGGTCTCTGATTGAGAATGGGTTTGTACAATTATAAACAAGTATTTGTATCTACATAAATATACATTTGTCAGATTGTAGATTATATAGTTTTGGGTCCAAGAAAATAAAGAAAACTTGGAGCAAGTTTCCCATTTAATTAGGAATGATTTTACTCAAACAGCACACACTGTTAAAATGACCCAATCCAGGTACATTAAGAACATTCTGGATAAATTTGGCATGTCTGAAAGTAAAAGCAAAGCTACAAACTGAATGTAATCTCCGACCAGAAAGAGGCAACACAGACCAGAGGAAATAGAAAAGTTTAATCCGTGTCATGACCTGTACCAGACTGGACATTAGCTGGATCATGAGCAAAATGCCACAATATTAGAAAAAGTAGATGACAGAAATAAAACACGTGTAAAGTTACTGGAAAGGGGGAATAGACCTTGAGGTGTATTATTAAAAGATTCAAACTGGAATTACTGGTGCAGATAGGAAGACGCCACCACAGTTTTCAGGGTACCTAAACAAAAACAATGTGCCTATGAATGACATCTGCACTGTAACTTTACCTGATCCTGCTTTAAAGGATTTTATTTATATTCATAATTTTATTGTGATCTTTGCTGTTTTTATTCTTCTTTGCAACATCTGTTATGCTTTTGCTGTTTTTATCTTTGAGTTGTCCTGTACATGAAAGGTGCAATACAATAAACTTGTCTTGCCACCTCATAAGGTCAAGTTTGTCACAAGGTGACACTGTTCTTGTGTACCAACCAACTGAAAACATCGTAGCAGACATGTCTACAAATTCTGCCTCAAGCACAAAAAATGAGAAGCTTTGTTCATGTTTGGCATGAAATGTGTTGGTTGAGATAAGTGTCATCATCGAGTGGTGGGTTTTAGAGCAGTATTTCAGTCATTGTAGATAATCTTTGCACGTACATGCATAGCTTTGTGTTAAGTGAGTGTTCCCAGTCCTGCACAATACCTTCTCTTTGCACAGCAAGTGAGTAAGTGCAGTTCTGAGCAATGTGTCCACTGTGCATCTATAATTAAGTAACCAATTTTATTGACTCCATATGTGTCAGGGACGTCTACATCTAGTAAGATGTTGGGAGAAAGCTCCAGAAAAGAGGAAACCGCTGCACTGGTAATCCACATCTGTCAAAAGAAAGGCTTCTTTGGTTATTGTCACCTTTCTTTAGGTCTGACACTGGGAAATTAAATATAATAGCTGTTTTTCTCTCCTTTCTTTTATTACTTTAAATGTTTTTTTAATGTTCTGCCTGTCAACTTGAAGTCAGATTTGAATTGCATTTTACGTATTAGAACCTACTAGAACAAGATAATATTTTAAGATGCATGCCAGAAACAATTCATCATATTAACACACCTTTAAGATCCATGAAACGGATCAAATTGCACATTAGATTAAGAAAACCTTTAACATGCAGGGCTTGTTGTCATCTCTGTGGGTTGTGTCAACACGTGTGTTCTCTCAAAAGGCCATAAGGAATAAAGTTTGGGTATTATATCAAATATGTGAAAAAAATCCTAACATAATAAGGAAAATTGACTTAAACTTACTGTAACACTGTCAGACTGATACATTTAAACCTAACACCAGCTGCAAACAAAAGGAAACCCAAAGAGCTTGAATAAATTTGACATATACAGGAGACATGCTGGAAGATGACAATTTAAGATCAAGCTGTTGGCTTACAGTGACAGTAGATGTGCTGAGTACAATCAGACAAAATATTGTCTCAATCCCACTTTTAGTTTTTTTAAAATGTTATTACTTTATACTTTATTGATTGAACGTTTTATTCTCTATAGGGTACCACTTAGTCCGGTCCAATTCAGAGCTGCATAAAGGTGTACCCAATCCCAGTTATTTTGATTTAATCCATTTATTTTAGTTTGTTTTAAACATGTATTTTTATTTGTTAATAATCCTTATTCATTTGTTCAATATTTAATTATAGTTTATTTTATTTGAGTAATTTTAACATTTTTTTATTATATTCATTTTGATTCAATGCAATTACTAAATCTGTTCAAGTATGTCACATAAAGTGGTTAATGACCAAGAATACAATTTTATTACATAAATATTAGTGCATATGCACTATAACACTGCTTAGTTATGGTAAGTTCACTGAGCACATACACAAATTAATGACAGTCATAGCTAACAGCTTCTGACTAGGAATTATCTAATCAACACATGCATAGTGTCATAGAAGTGCTAATTAAATTTCCTTTGGGTTTCTGTCTCCCAGGTGCTGCCTAGAGGTGGAGTTGCTTGTTTCTATGCCCAACAAATCACATGCGGCCAAAGAAAAGTCATTTGGGCACTCGGCAGCATGACATAGTGACATTCAAGTTTCAGAGAAAAAAGGGAAACGTACATAAACAACATAAACAAGTGGATTATAGTCATCCAGAAAGAAGCTTTCTAATGCACATAATTCTCTGTGTCAATGTTTAAGACAGCAGCCTACCTGTTTTGCCACCTTGTGCGGACTGATCCAACTCAGAAGCATGTCCACAGCGCCCGTACTGCATGCAGCTATCAACCACATTGGGTTACTGCTGTTTTCACACAGGTAGAAGTGAACCATCTCTTTGTCTAGTGTTAGACCAATAGCCTAGGAGAGAGTAAACATATTTATCACGGACAAATTCTAACTTTTACATTTGTTCTGCTTGACAGAGAAGCCAACATGGATAAGAAAATAACAGTAAACACTGTATTTTCAATCATTCTGAAAAACCTGTGGTTTAAGCTTTGTTTTTTAGTTTAGCAATGTGTCCTTCCATGCAAAGTGAGGACTAAGTGTAACACTGGAGGGGTTATTTTTAGAGAGCATGGTAAGGAAACCAGATTCTCAGTCTTATCTTTCATTTAAACTTTAAAGTATTATTGCTTTATAAAACTAAACTTCACTTAAAAATATGTGTGGGAACAATCCATCATCTTCCTTTTGCACATAAGGATATTTATTGTCAAGCACAAGTATTTTTTGTTGTGTTTGTTCTTTGTTTGGGCTTTTGTATGTTTTAATTGGAATTTGTTTGATAGGAATGGATAATGGTACGCACCTTGTCCAGCGGTATTTCAACATCTTGCAGAACTCGTTTCATTACGTCACTCAATGTGTTGTTGTGCAACGTGACAACCTCCCCAAGGGAAATGGAAACGTCTGAGCAGAATAAGAGACCTTCATCAGAAATGTCACTAAAATTGGTGTCATTTCAATTATTTGCAATACCACATTTCTTTCACTGAGGTTCAGCCTTTAGCGGTCCAACATTATTAAAAGCTAAATCTGAATAACCACTGAGCTGTCAGTGTATAGTTACTTTTTCCAGGCCAGTTTTGAATGTAGTGAATCAAGTTGATGGATCCAGCAAGAAGTGAATGAACTGTTGAGAGCGAGTCACCAGTTTCAGGGAAATTTCTCTGGATGACATGCAAGACTCTAAATAGAGCATGAGAAAAAGAAAACATGTAAGAGAGGGTATGATTAATCCTGTTTATACCTATTCATACCTTATAAATGCATTCTCAAATCAGCACTTTACTTTTTTTCACTTTTTCCATCACTAAAATGACGTTACCCCTGTATGTTTGTGAGAAAGGTTTCGGTGTTGGTCAGCGCTTGGTCAACAGAGTGAGGCGAGAAAAGCTTCGGAAGACCCAAAAGGCTCTCCCACACTGAAGTCTCATTTTGTAGCTGATCAAATAACAACACCGTCATCCCAGCCGCTGACAGCATTTCATTTGGTTTTGTCAGCATCAGCTCTGTTAATATCTGAAAATCAAAGACAACACCTACTGACTTTATGTGCTCATTTTCAAAGAAATAAACCAACATGCCATTCCAAGGTAAACAAGAACAAACCTGGTCCAGAGTTTGAAGCGTGACTTCCACCACAGTGTTGTTGGTGTTGCAGTACTTGATCACTGCATATGTGAGGGTGTCAGGGGAGGTACTGTTGATTATGGGGAGAGTCACAGAGCAGATTGCCCTCTTCAAAATGTCCACTGACTCCAAATCTCTCTTCAAGGTTTCCTGCAAAGGAGCATGATTCAAAACTCTGCAGTCAATAATCTAATAAAAAAGCATTGAACCCACTCGGCCCCCAGTAAATTAGTTGGTAACATCTGTTAAACAGTGAGACCAAAGCAAACAATTTAACCACAAACAGATAGCAGACACTTTGGATAATGTACATCTGTCATTTTTACTATTTATGTATATATTAGGAGTAAATAATTTCTTCTTTTTTTTTTTTGCCTGTGTTATATTTCATTGTACTTCTTCATTTAAAGTTCAGTTTAGGGTTTGGGTTATTTCTTCTCACTAATGTACCAAATTTAAATGCTATGTCTTATAAACATTTATTATTTATTTGAGTTTATCAGTTCTCACCAGATCATCCAGAGTGGCGTTGATATCGCTCATGAATGAGATTTTGTTATGGTGTCCTTGATCATCTGAACCTTTAAAGTCAGAACAGATGGTTAAAGATTTACAGTAGTATCAAATAATACAGGTTAAGCGACAGTGCCTTTGCTTGCTTCTGTGGTCTTTAAACAGATAATGACCAAATAGAGCAAATGTAAATAGTAGATGAGGTCAGCACAAATTGCTAAATGTTCCAGTAAGAGGTTATTACAAGCCTCACTCTGGTGCTTTGTCATTGTTGTTGCAAACAGAACAGGCATGTAAACCGAGCATAAATGCGCCTTTCTTTGTCTTTTCTCCCCCAATGTAACAAAGGAGCGCTGGATTTCCGTGCTTCAACGTGGATTGATTCTGTATGTCATGTCAGTTTCTGTGTAATCTTTGATTGGCTTTGGTCGAATATAAATTTTTTCCATCTGACGATCAATAAAGTATCATTCATTTAGTCAAACATCTGGTAAACTCTTTAAATGATGCATTATGATGTTAAAGTTACTTTAAAGTGTTACTTTATAGGCTCAAATTGTGCTCAGTTTAACGTATTTGATATTTCCTCACACTTGTTTTTCTAGGTCACTTATAACTTGTTTTCCAACTTTTGAGATGAAACAGAGAAACCTTTTCCAAGAAGTGTATGTATTAGTGACAAAAATCATCAAGAGATAAATTAAAAAGATTTATTTAAAGAAAATAAATGATAATAATATCAGATTAGATAGCATTATTGATAATAATATGTGACAGAGTTTACTAGTTATTGAAGCCAATAACTTACCAAAAATGTTTTCCAAAAGTTTGACCAGTTGTGCAGGATCATTGCTGGAGTCATTGGGGAAAGCATAGTTGAAAAATTCTCCCCCTTGAATCAGACTTGCTAGTGGGGAAGTCTTTGGTAAATTAGTGGATCTGTAATACAAATTTAAAGAACAATTACACAAAGTTATGAAAGTCTTCTGCTGTATCCACTAAAAACCTGCATGTCTTTATTTTAAGCAAAAAGTTTCTTCTATTGGCCAAAAAAAAAGAGTTGATCTAAGATAAAAAAAAAAAAAAGCTTCCTACATGGAGCTCTGTTAGGAGTATGAGAGGAGAAAATGGCCGACAGATGAGGATAAAGAGAGAGATTCTCCAAACATCGGATTATAGTGAATTAATGAAACACGGTGGATTGTAACATGTTGGTGGTTGATTTTATTGGTGATGCGTTTACTTCTGCAAACCATCATGTAATCCCATATCAGTGGAAAAAAAACTCATCTCAACACTGAGATATTCAGCAACAGATAAAATGCTAAATGCTAATAGCAAATTGTGTTTAAAGTTGAAAATGCTAAAATTACCAGCATGATAAATAAATGTAGGCAAATGTCAGTATCAGCGTGGGAATTCTATATAAGCAGACCTGAGTTTTCACACAATATTTGGGATACTTATAAAGTATAACTCAGTATTCATTTAAAAGAGATTTTCTTTTATGTAAAATATTATATAGAATTACACAGTTGCAATATATGTTAGATTTTATGATTAAGTCAGTTGATTTGATGGTCTATTGTAAGCCCATTATCATCAAAAGTCTATTCTGATTTTAGGATTATCCAATCACCTCACTGAGATAGTTTCTGGGTCCGAGTTCTCTAAGAATGTTGTGGAATTCCTCCAAAGCTAAAACGCTCTAGTTAGGAATTTTTCTCTAAGGTAAAAGCATTCGGAAAGGTTTCTCAGATCTTTAGGAATACACTCTTTGGTCTTAAAAGATGTCCCACAATATGAATCCTTCCTTTGTAATACTATGCTTGTGATTAATGCTATTGTACTGAAACAGACAGGTGACAGTGAAGGACTAGTAGCTGAAACCACAAAATGAATAATTCACTTGTTTACATTCAAGGGTGCAGATACAATAAAAAGGAAGAAGTAAGGAAACAGGCTTTTAAATCCTGTTTTCTTGGTTCTGTAAGAGTGTGAGGATATCCAAAGCCTTACTGGCCATTTCAAAGCAGACTATTTCAAATCTGCCCTTTTTTTAAAAAAAAAAAAACTTATTACTCACCTTCAATTCTTTCAAACCATTAAGCTACAATTAATTTACACATCACTCCTGTTCTGATGCTTCCTTATAGATTGTTTCTGACATTTGTTTCACATGTTCCTAACCGCAAGTGTCAAGACAAGAAATACAAGTTAAATACCTAAAACAAGAAGGGAACAACCTCCAACCATAAAATTTCTACTAAAATACTTAAGGTTCAACTTCAACCTTCTTTGAAGGAAAAAGAAAATCTTTGTAATTTATCTACAATCTCTACTGTTGTGCCCAAGCCCCTTTAGATTTTATTTGTCTGTTCAGAGCTCCTAATTCAACTCTTTGAGTTGCTGCCATGAAAGGAATAAAAAGGCTAACAAAACTGTTGCAAAAACCTCTGTAATGAAGGTTTTTATACATAACATGAATCATCTCTACATCGTGTTACTTTACTTTTCAAAACAAGAGAAGTCTTTTCCAGCAAACCTCAGCAACTAATTTTGGGTCTGTCAGAAACGGTGTGACTCTGTTACGGCTGTGAAAGGAGGCGAGTTTATAGCTATAGACACTAGATGTCACAGCCATCCTCATCCATTCATACTCATTCCACATTATCGTTGTACATAAAGTTATTTTCCCCCATTAAAAATAAGTGTCTTTTGTGTCCCAACTCTTTCAGTTTTGTACATATTCTAATTTTATTAAAATAACTTTAAGAGGTTTGTTTTGTTATTTGTTAGATTAGTATTTCTGTCCAGAAAAAAAAACTTTTCCTTTCAGATTGTCTTCTTCTTTCTACTTCTCCAAATATAAATAAAAATAACTGGTTTTTCAACTAGTCTAATTCCTGCTTCTGTCATTTGGATTCCTACAGTAACTGATGTTTTTTTAAGACATAAAAATAAACCTGACTGGTTTTAGATTAATAATGATGTTTCTTGGAAATGAAAAAATTTAATTAAAAATCCATATAAAAAAAACATTATGGGCTATTATTAGGAAATTGTGAAGTTGTCATTTACTCATACACAGATAGTTTGTTCAGGGTGATCATGCAAAAATTAGAAGCTCTTCAAACATACGTTTTGCTTTTTGGCCGTAGAATCTGCACTGATAAAAAAGCGGATACCTCTTTGCTCTTGACGATTTTGATGCAGCTGGGTCCACCACGCGAGACGTGTTATAGCAGTGGCTGTCAGTGTTGCACATGAGGGTCTGCAGAAAAGGGAAGAAGCCTGTGCTTGGCAGGTTACGGGGTCCAACATAGCCTTAAAGAGAAATAATACAATTAAAAACAATTACAAATAATTTAAGTCTTAAAGTGTTGTGTTTCAAAGTCAGTAACAAGCCAAAAGTATTGAACTCAGAGTCCTATGAGCAAATATATTTCGATGGGGAACAAATATGCTGTTAAGTTTAAGATCTAAGAACATCTTTTATCACAGAATGATAACCCTAAGCTGTACCAATTGTCTTGTTATCTCTGTGAAATTTATCTGATGCTTTGTTAAAAAAGAGGTTGTGCTTTTGCTTCAGAAAGGACAAAACAAAATTGCATGTGAAGAGCAAGATGATCAAGTTGCAGCTGACTCATTGACGACACTGACTTTACGGAACAATGCAAGTCTGGTATTGTTTTTTCTTTTTGTTCCACACAAAGCCCATGTGATGGCATGTGACAGTTCAAGAGTTTACAAGCAATCCATCAAGCACAAAGTTTATCACCTACGTTCATTCACTCCATTTGATTGAGCGAATATAAAACGGACACAGCAAGAAAATTAAATAAACCAAAAGCCCCAAAAAGTGACTTATGAGAGGTAAATAATAAAGAGCAGTTATGGTACAAATCCAAAGATTTTGTACGTTCAGAAATGCACAATAAAAATAGTGTTAAATGTTAATGTTTGTCACCAATGAGTGAGGACAAGTAAGCTTCCTTAAAATTTCATTAAACTGTAATTTAAGATGCA
The DNA here is from genome assembly GCA_037177335.1 of Kiunga ballochi. NCBI lineage: Eukaryota > Metazoa > Chordata > Actinopteri > Atheriniformes > Pseudomugilidae > Kiunga > Kiunga ballochi. The sequence continues at coordinate 15,372,123 of JBAMIG010000013.1, read as the reverse complement.
GTGATTTAAATTCTGAAGATAGCTTTGTTGTCGGATTTGGGTGTGGTTCTTATTTCTTACATCTAAACCAAGCCGTATTGTTTTAATTCAGTTTTTTTTTAAAGACTTGAGCCTACTGGGGTTATTAGATTGCAAATGATTCCCTTGCATTTTTTAAATATTATTTATAATGTATTTAGTAATTTATTATTCATGCATTCTGCATTGAAAGTTGGATAGGAGAATTAAATTTAGTTCAAATGGTGCTACTGTCATTTAGGAGATAAAATATTAAATGAATCCTGTAATATTTTATATATTGCAAAAAGGTTTAACTTTAACTCAGAGACTATTTTCCATCATTCACTGTACAAACAGCTATTCAACTGTGGCCACAAACAGAAACACAAAAAAATACAACACTCCCTCCTGAAGCCTTCTCCTAAATATAACCTACTGCAGATGAACAAATGTGACCTCAGTCAACAGGATTTATAATAAGAAAAAGACGAATGCACAGCCAACAGTGATGGGATAGGCTCACAATAGCCATTCGTGTTTGACTTTCCTTCTTCATTTTTTTACTTTGATTATGAAACCTGAATTGCTCTAAACCTAAAGCTTCTGACTTTGGGTTGATTTCAGATCAATAAGTCCAAATTCTAGATATGTATTTGTTTTTAACTCGACACTTTCAAGCCTCAATCTTCATTTTTCCACTTGAACTTAAAATAAATATAAACATTTAGAATAAAATGTGTGTATCTCCTCATTATTCCATGTGACTTATACTTTCATCGTGGGTGTTTTTTTGTTTGTTTGTTTGTCATTTTCGTTCAAGTCCAACTTCTAAATATGAATACACACACATCACAGACAGGACAGACGTTTTTCCGTGAATCAGCATCTGGTGAAAGGCGCTTCCATGACTCAGCAATGTGTGTGACCGTTTCTGCCTGCAGCTCAGCTGAAGCTCACCTTAAGGAAGCAGGGGCTCACTGCAAACCAGGTCCTGACTGTGCTTCTTTCACAGAGCTTCAATGGCAAGTGTTTAAACACATTCACACTCTCTTCTTAAAGAAAAAAATATTTAAATAGGGACTTCCTTTCACATTGTAGACGTGCAGCAATTAATCCTGCTTTGTGTCTGTTCAAGGTGGGAAAACACAAGATTCCTGCAAATCCTCTAATATTGTTTCCTCCATATCTGCCATCCAATTTATTTATTTTGAAATTGATATTAAACTGCATCAGTGTAAAGGGAAAAGGCCTATTATTAATAAACATTTATTTTGTTAAGTGTTGATTAATGATGGATGGATGGATGGATGGATGGATGGATGGATGGATAGATGGATAGATGGATAGATAGATAGATAGATAGATAGATAGATAGATAGATAGATAGATAGATAGATAG
>JBAMIG010000013.1:15358704-15369721 GCA_037177335.1 Kiunga ballochi | reverse complement strand
GATAGATAGATAGATAGATAGATAGATAGATAGATAGATAGATAGATAGATAGATAGATTTCAGTAGAGTTGAACACTTACATGCATCTCTCACAATGGGAGGAAAATGATAGCGAGTCACAGCGATGAGGATGAAGATGATCAAAGGCCAGACGATCAGAATCAGGGACCAAAACTACAACACAGTATTGTGGCAGTGAATAAAGAGATTACAACCAACCACGCCAATATTTAGGCATAGGCTACTTGGTGTAGAGGCTATATGTTAATTTATGTGTCAGATATGTTTCATCATTTCTTCTAAAGGTGTCATTTGCAAAGATCACTCACTGGCTGCCGGATGATTCCCAGTGCATTCTTCCAGAGAAGAAGTTTCAGCTGCCGGAAGAAAGCCATCGGTGGGGAAGCTAAAGAGAACATAAACGTCAGGACTTGTTTTAGTTGTATTTTTTACACAGTAAACTATCTATTGAGGATATTACATACAATCAGAATATGCTTAGAATATTTGATGCAAGAATTGTGTGGTATTATTATAAAGCCGTAAGGTTAAGGAAGAAATTTTGAAAACATTTATGTTGCAATGATAGGCTATCATATTATTAGAATCACGTGATTATTATTATTTCAAACAATCAATTAAAACATCTGCCACAATATAAAAATGTTAATGTCTCAGCTTGTTTTATGTTTGATCAGATGATTTCAGTGAATATGTTCCAATGTTAACCGTAAGATTAAAGGGGTTGTTTTAATGCAAACTGGCATAAAACCAGAACATTTAGGGTCCAGTTCATGGTTCAGATAGGCCTTCTTTTGTCTTAATAACTGCCTACAAGTAATCCTAGTGCATTAAAGTTTAGAAAAGGTTCAATCAAGTTTTCATGTAAAGGTTCAAATGCTTTTTTTTTTTTTTTTTTCATTTCTCAGATTGCACAACCAATAACCAACAGTTCCCAGTTTTTTGTAGCTAAATATTGTTTAATCATTTAAACCAACAACAGAATTAACAGAGACTAAAATTAGACAATGACTGGATTTGAGGTAGCACTTCTATAAATAAAGTATTCCAACTGTTTTTAATATAAAATTAACTTTGCACAAGCCTGACATGGCGATTTAGCCTAATTGTCTTTTTTTCTAATAAGCTAAACATCTAACATACAGGATTATGGTCGTTTGTGGTACGAAAAGAATGAATATAAATATTTTTATCGCACGTCTGGTAAACAATAAGTGGAATAATAAAGCAATAGTAACTTACCGTGTTCTTTATTAGGATATTATCTGATGCTATGTAGTTCGCAGGCTTGTTATGAAAGGCATGGTGCCGCAGGTGGCCCCTAGCAGGATGCCCTTTCCATCAGTTAGATCGAGAGTCAAAAAGAAAACACATATAAATAATAAAGGGGAACAACTTCACTTTCAAAAACAATGAGACAGCCTATTATCCAGTATCGCAAGTAGAGAAATGCTTTCAGTAACAACAGCTGTGGAATCGCTCGCTGCTCCTATTTCCCTGTAAATGAAGGTATTGTTGCTCCTCCTTTCTGCGCGGAGGCAATCTGTGAAACAAAAAGGGTGTGTACTGTGGTTGGCCCTGTCTTCAAACACATAAAAAGCATGAAACTTCTTGTGAATAACTCCCCGGATAACTGGATGACTGTTGATATTCATCCATCCATTATTTACCGCTTATTACCTGAGCTGGGTTGCGAGGGGGGCAATCCCAGCTGACATGGGGTGAGAGGTGGGGTCCACCCAGGGCAGGTCGTCAGTCCATCACAGGGCAAACACACATAGATAAACAACCATGCACACACACTCCTATGGGTCTCCAATCAGCCTATCCTCTGTTAATATTCTGAACATTGAGCAGATATCAAACTATTTTGTTTAAGTGTCTTCTCAATTCAATCTCATAAATGTGAGGATCTAAAAGAATGAAAAGCTGCTTTAAAATGATGTTGTGGTCCCATATTGTATCTGAATATGCGTTATGTCACAGGATGGGAGGTAGATAAAACGGGGTGATGCAAAAGCACCATTACACACTCACTTTGGAAGCTGTTGCTGAGGAAGGACTGGTCTCCCATGGGTTGGGGAGGCAGTCATACAGACAACAAGAGGACCCATTGGGATAAGCGGAAATCATTTTCCAGACATCTGTTATCATGATTTGTTTAAGACCGGGATGAGGAGAATATGTAAATTATACTTATTAGAAAATTATTCATATGAAGAAAATGAAATCCAGGTTATGGGAAATCTAAAGAAAATAACTCAAGTTTTTGGTGATTTGTTTCACATTACGGACACCTGTGTAATAAATAAAACTGTAAGGCGCAGGATGAGACTGTATTCATTTCAATGAGCTCAATACAATTTATTTCCTTTAGCAGCTGCTTTAACAGAAACAATGTTAGGTATGAAACTTCCAGATGAGCCAAGCATAAGTAAAGGTGACATCTGACTTGTTAAAGAAAAAAAAAAACAGCAAGGTAATCAAACTGGCCATACTGGTTTTCCATCATTAATACCTTGTGAGGAAAATGAAAAAAACAGCTCTGCTGTTTAAACCCCAGACCAATGAACCAAACCCCAATCTCAAAATAGCCAACAGCAGGTTCTGAAGCAAGTTATAAATTAAACATTTATTGTATAAATACACTCACACATCTTAAACTAGTTTGATATCTAGGACTTTTTAAATGACTTGAGGGTGTCCACACAGAATAAATCAAAATACTTAGTTATGCTTAGTAAGATAAAAATATCCATGTCTGTCATTGCACTGATAACATCACCAACAATGTTCAGAAAAGAAAAGTCTGCACAACATTAACATTTTATAATTCTGCATTTTAATAATACCTGCTAACAAGGCTAATGTAAAAGAAAATACTGATGTCTTGTGTGGAAAGGAAATTCTGAATGCTGTATGCCGTTTGTTTTAAAGGAAAATGCTTTCCACTCGTTCAGCTCATGTGCTTCATATAAAACATCAGACTGCAAGCAGAACTACAATACAGCTCCAGCATTCTTTAGATCACAGACCTTCAAGATGTTGGAATGCTTCTGGTAAAAAATGTCTTAAATATAATGAAATAGCAATGATTCTGAGACACATTTCCCATCAACTGAGGCAGTTCAGCTCCTGTTATAAATAAATATTCCAGACTTTATAAAAAAAAACTCAAGGCTGAAAGAAAAGACCCACACTCCACATCCACCTAAAATATATGCACATTTAATCCTTTAACACTGTTGATATACATGTTTGGCAGCTCAGTCTCGGCCTTGAGTAAAAAATTGAGTTACAGCAGCCATTTGATTGCACAAATCTGAAAGCAAGAAAAGTCCAATATAAACCACAAAACAGCTGAAATATCTTCATACAAAAAAGGAAAAAACAACCCTTGACACTGATTTTGGCACTTGCGAGTCAAAGTCGTACATCACATTAGTAAACTATTTTCCAGTGTGTGGGCTGTTCGCATTGTTTTTCCACGTCCCCACAGAAGCGGTTGTACGTAGTTTTTGGGTCAAAACCCAGAATCTCTCTCTCTTCATGAATCCGAAAGGAGAACGTGGATACGGACGTTCCTATGAAAACTCTGAAAACAAACAGAGATAAATGAAAGTTAAAGCCAACTGTAATGTTAAAAGAGCTAAAACTATACGAGACTCTTACGTGAATCCCCCTGACTAGTTTTTCAAGCTGAAGAACTTTCCATGTAGGCTTTAACAATGAGTGTGACTGATGCGTGAAATATTCTGTCAACATATGAAGACTCAGGTTTATGCCATCAATGTCCAATTATTACATAACTGAATACCTTTTTTCAAATAAAAATCCTCAAATTTTTATATTTTACATTCAAATACAACATAAAAAACAAATAATTCACTTTTTTCCAACGCTACAAGTGTTTTAAATGAGCTTGCTGCTGGAACACTTGTGAACATTTAAAGCTAAGTGCTAACTTCAGTAAAGATGAAAAAAAAAATCTAAAAACAAAGTGAAAAGGTTATGATATGAAACACTTTTGTGTATCGAGTCGTATTGACATGAATCAAGGCTTTGGTCTCACACAGCTCAACAGTTATCCAGAAAACAGAAAAGTATCAGAGAGAAACAAAGACATCTCTTTTACTTTTAATCATTACCTGATGAATAATACAAAGGATCTTAGCGCAGATCTGCCATCTGGATTCTAACTTTATGAATTTGATTTTAGTGGTGGAGTTTGAGTTTTACACTGCATAACCCTAACCTGTACAACCCCACCCTTTACATAAACATAGACATAGCTTCTATTGTTTGTCACCTATTATATAACACCTGACTTAACACTGAAGTCAGGAAATGATACATTGGAGATCTACACCCTCAACTATATGAACAACTAAAAGCCAGGTACCAGACGACCTCAGAGGACCTGAAGCCTCATAATAAGGAGGCTACAAAGACTTAAAAATACTTATAAATATTAAAAGAACCTTAAAATCAATACCGAAACACACAGGGAGCCTATGCAGTGATTTCAGAACTTGTGTAATGTGATCCCGCCCTTAGGTCCTTGTCAGAAGTCCTGCTGCTGAGTTCTGGTGAAGCACCAGCACCCCCATGCTGGCAAGAGAGAAACTGTTGTTGGATGATAAAATTCTCTCTTTGTGAAGTTAAATAAATAACAGACTGAAAGGCCCACCAGATGTCCCAGTATGTCCAATAAAATCTGGTGATCTATTGTGTCAAAGGTAGAGCTCAGTTTCAGCAGAACCGGGACAGAAAGTTTCTGTGTCCAAATGACATCACATATCATTAGCAGCTTTTAAAAGGCTGTCTCAGTCCTGTGGACATTTTTTTTAAATATAAAGGCTCATTTAACTGAATAAAAACAAGCTTTTCTATAAGTTTACTTTAAAATGGGTTCTTGTCTCCAACCCATTAGTCCACAGTAGTTCACTCTTCAGCAGAAGCCTCGTCATCACCATTTTTAAGGCGACAGGAAAAACACCCTTTAGAAGAGAGCAATTCACTATATTTTAAAGCTCAATGAAACGGAAATGATTTTAAAAATCATAATTATGTGGAAATAAAAGGCTAGTTACTTCACAAGTAATACATAATTTCCTCACTGTTCTCACAGGAAACACCTGCTGAATATGACTAGTGAGGTCAAAGAATACACAGTAATCTGACCTGATTAACATCAGACACACACCAGTGGTCTGGCCATATGTTGTGACCAAATACAGGACATGTCTTCTGTTCTGAGTAAGCTGTGTCTCATCCTCTTCAAAACCCATACCATTTAAAAGCTTTAAACATTTGCTGGCATAATTATCGGCATCACTGCTATTGATATGCACATTAAAATAATGGGTTATTAAAATCTTAATGTATTTACAGTGTGCAGCAAATACAAACACAATCAACACTTAGTAGTAACATGTTGTTCTTAAACACCCAGAACAACCACAGGGCATATGTAGGTGCACCAAGCACCATCTGTAGGTCACAGATGATCAGTGATTTATTAAAGGCTTTTGGAGGTAAAGAAAGGATTTGCGGTGTCAGCTCATCACCACTTGATTGTGAGTTCAGTTAGCTGGCAGGGGAACATGCCTGACAGGCCACATACGTGTCTGCTATCTGTGGATGCACTTGGTAAAGATAAACTTTGTTTTTCTATGTCCGAATCAGAGATGCTTCCCAGCGCCGACCTGGTTCAAATCAAATCAATCTCCCCAACAGCTGGTTAAGTTCAGCACAAACCTGTTAATGACTAATTCATGTCAATCGAATAAAGCATGGGGACAACTACAACCTGCTGGACAGCAGCCCTAAAAGACAGGAAATCATCATCTCTGGTGTACACACCGAACCTGAGGCTCTAAGCAAGTTCATCACAAGCCTGTAACACAATGTATCTTACAGAGAAATACTGTAGTAAGATGGTAAAAATGACACAGTACATATCTGTCTTAATACATGCCCTGCTTTATAGCGCTAGTTTCACAAATGTTACAACGCTGAAATAGAAAAAGTCCTGAGACTATAAAACTACTGTGAATATTTTTACTGAAATCCCCAAAAAATAGGACATTATTCTCTTTATTGATATCTTTAGTATATTATCACCTTGCATGGGCGCATATCCACTGGTCAATGATGGCCACTCCTCCATCTTTAAGCAGCTCCAGGTCTTCTATAGAAGGCTCAAACCGCACCATGTCTGGCAACAATCTTTTCAGCTCCTTCAATTCTTCAAGATAACACGAAGTTGCACATGAGAATGGAATGTTTTAGTTATTTGACCTCGTGTAATTGTAATAATGTGTGAATTCTTCTTGAGTTTATCTAAGATTACAATGAAATTTTAAAATGCCATGAAATATTATCCACTGGAAAACCGAACATATTGAATATTTATTTACCTTCACCATCTGCATCTGTTGCAACAAACACCTTGTCGAGTTTATGTTTCTTCATCAAGCTGCGTATTTGTTTGGCTGCTCCCTTCAGGCTGGGTACATCCTCTCTGTGACCCCAGATGAAGTCTTTTCTACGCAAATGGACTCCTACATATGGCCCGCCTTTGGCTGAACCAGGCTTAGCCTTAAGAGGAAAAAAAAACGTATACGTTTACTTGTTTTGTCATTGTTCAAAACCTACAGGGACAGTTTTTTTGCATGAAGTAATATGTGATTCTCAGTGTTGTGGATGACCCTCGCCCAGGAGCATCATCAGCATTAAAGCAAAGCAGCTACCTGTAAACAGAGTAAGCAACAATATATACCTTAAGAGTTCAGATGGAGAATTGAGATTAGTGTTCACTCTGTTTAGGTTACTTAAGCAGGGATTGTGTTTTATTATTCAACATAGTTAAGCAAACTGTGGATGAGCACATCACATGGCTTTAATTTGAAAGGAACCAAATATCCCTTTTAAACGTATGAATGGGGATGTTCACATAGCAAACGTTTTAAAAGGCATATTTTCAGAATCAGTACAGGCACAAAATCACAGCATAATAAAAGACAATGATTTACCTTCATGCGTGTCCAGTCCTCGTTATATATTGTCTGGTCTCTGTCATCTGTAGAGTTCAGGTATCTTGCTCTGAAGTTATCTCCTATGAGTCGCAGGTGCTTGGAAAAAACCATGCTGCGGCGGGTCTACGTTACACAGTAAATGACAGAAATTATTTAATCATTTTACAGACACAATTACACTTATAAGAATTTGTATAAAAAGGAAAATGACAATAAAGTTATTTTTAAACCATCTTAAAAGCAAGTCGTATTTGGCTTCTGATAGCAGTATATCTAATACAGGAGGGGTATTGCTTACATCCCAGTAATGTTTCCCAGCATAGTCATCATGAAGAAGTGTCTCTGCTCGGTCAAGCATAACTGATCTGAAAATACAAACCCACAGACATAAGATTATTAAACCAAGTGATACTAAGATCTGTGAGAACAAAATGTAAACAACACTACATTTAACAACGGTGAAGTCTAATCTAATCTGTCAACAATAAATCATTTTTTAAATGATACTCAAAACAACCAAAAATGTCAATTTTGTATATATTACAAAGTGTTCTCACTCAAATTGTGACTGGTGTGTTGGTATGGTATTACAATATAGAGTTCATTTGTTACTATTTAAAAAAAATAAATACAATTAAAAATGTTTTTTTTTCTCCAATTTAACAATTGTTTACAATAAATATATATTCAGCCTAGGTCAGGGGGTGTTGGTAGGTAGACTTACGTTGCAGTTATGTTTTTCTGTAGAACTGGGGCCATGATGGATGCATGACCTTGTGCTGATATGCATGTTATATTTCGCGCTCTCGTCTCCTCAAAGCCCCAAAACCAGCCTCTGTGGGATCACAATTATTACAGGTGAGGTGAAAAATAGTTTGGACACGTGACAAAGATATATACCACAAATGCAGTACTGTGAAGCTGTCTGTGTGAATCTAAAACAGTCATGTGTGTTGATGAAGAGGCTTTATTATATAACCTAAACAAGTTACATATGCAGCACTTTGACTGTTGTTTCTTTCATTTATGATGCTTTATTTAAAAAAGAAAAAAACTACACAAAATATTTTTTATTGACTTGTGTACCACAAAACATTATGATGCAGAATAATGTTTGTTCTTCGCACGTTGTTATTTTACCTGTAATATCCCTGTTTATCTTTGGAGTACATCAGCTTTTCAATGCATGGCCGCTCATCAACCTTTTCTTCCCATTTCCCATCAGTCCATCCCTCAGCATAGTTTTGTAACACCAGAACCTGGTCTATAAATGGGCCTCCATTTTCTACATCAAAGATGAGTATAGCATGTTAGCAAGTTTTAAGTTTTGTGTCAAGGCAAATACTCTGTATTAAACAGCTTATTAGAAAGCCGTGGTAGTGTTTTACCTAAACATAACAGATATGTTACATGTGATTGTTACAAATCAGCCACATGCAAATGAAGAAATTCCAGACAAACTCACTGACCTGCAATGAATTCCTCGTACTCAATGACAGGAACATTAGCCTGCAGGCTAGTGATGCTGAAAAACTCTCCCCATGGGATGCGAATCTGGTGGATGTTGGGGCTTTGCCAGTGATAGAGACGACCCCACGGGGGAAGTACTAAAACCCAATCATCTCCTGTAATCCTCAAAGTCTTGACCAAGGAAGCCATGCGGATATAGACATCTCTTCGCAGATTAAAACCCTCTGGAGGGTTTACATCATACAAAAGGTACCTGAGATATTAAATAAAATAAAATGTATCTTATTTTCATATGTTATATATTAGTACTAAAGTTGATACAAAAGGGTGAAATTCCTTTTAATCTACTTTTCCTTTAACATATTTACTTTCTCTGATTTGTTTCACCCTTTAAAAGCATGACCTTAGAGTCGATTAAAATCAAGCATAAAGGGCTCTCTACATGTGTTGCAATCAATTTACTCAAAACGTTTAACTCTGCAAAACAAAGGCAAGATGGATGAATAATAGATGAAAAATGCTGCAAGTCTACCAAGATCCTTTTTAATTAAGTAACAGTACAATACGACACAGCAGTGTTTCTGCAAACTTTTTAATGTTTATATGTGATAGAAATGTATAGCTTCTCAATGTAAATTACTATCGAACACTTTTAACATTGGAGTGCTTTAGCTTTCCTCAAATAAAGGGCTCAACAGAGACACTCAGGTCCTGTTAAACGGGCTAGACACATTCTTAAAAGACGAGCACTATATCGTAAAGTTACCGCTGGGTCACAAATTAGCGTAACTTATACAAAGACATTTTTTCAATTAAGACATATTTTTAAGCTAACAAGCTAACACAAGTATAAACTTACCGCAAATCCCTGGCGGCAGCGATAGGCGTCGTGGTTGTGTGACTTGCACTAAAGACATTGTCACTCTTTGCTGTTTGTAGTGTTGTAAAAGCGACTATAAGAGATATAAATAGTGCTCTAAACGAATATGTTGACACAATACATGTCGGTGATATATGCAATGTGTTGTGCGCCATATTTCCTTTTAGCCACGCACTTCCGGAAGCTCGAAAGGCGTCTGTAGTGTTGCCAAGCAACCAGAAGATGAGCAAGTAAAATAGCAAGAAACATAGATAAATGCTGAGGTGCCTTTTTTGTGAGTAATGATTAATCGTTAGAGTTGATATTCCATTTAGAGTTCAAACATGCCACAGGGCAATGCATTTTAAATGCTTTTTCATACTTCAATTTGTCAGCAATTGTTCCTCAAACTGTAATTTTACATATGCAACATCAATTTTGAAATGAAAGCTTAGACACAATTTCCCAAAATCTAGTAAAAAAAATAAAACCATCGTCAGTGATTATTGGTTACTGAAGCACTCATAACAAAGGCTACTTTACGAGTGCTTAAATTGTCTCATTTATGTGTTGGCAGCTAAAAGAAATCTAATATTCCTAAACTGAATATCATGGCTGAGATGTCTTTTTTTTTCTTTTTAAGTGAGACAGTTAATGTTATTGTCCAAAGACAGGATTTTTATTTGTGTTGTCTGGGCCAGGCAACACACTTGAAACACCCAAATACTAAGAGCTTCATACAAATATTAAAAGTCTGTGTTGGACTAAATAAAGGATCTAAACTAAGTGTTTGTTACTTGGCTGCATCACAAATTCACTTAATGCTGGGGTGGACAACTCCATTTATAGAGAGCTGCAGTCCTGCCAATTCTGGATGTTTCCACGCTGCAATACACCCGACACGTTCCAGACTTACAGTAATTAGAAAGACTTTAGCAGAATGTTAATATTAAACTCTGCACAGGTCTGGTAGAAAAAAAAAACATTTTGGGTCATGTCTGTTGCAACAAGGACATAGCTAATGTTTAACTAAAAAGTCCTTTTCATTTGTAGTCTGCAATAGTGATATCAAGTAATATTTGCCCTTCTGTTTGCATAAACGCCAAGTATTCTCAGTTAGTCGTTATAAAATTTCCCAAAACAGTAACAGAGAAAAAGAAAAAAAACTAAAAGAAACGAGAGTATATTTTGGCAGACTTTTTTTTATTGAGAAATCCCACAAACAGTCTAAAAAGGTTATTGCACTGTTATTTTGATAATGATCACCCAAAAGCTGTCAAAGACAGTAAGATTGTTGGCACAACAGAAAAAAAAGACCACAATTAAAACAAGGTCAAATTAAGAATTTATAAAAAGGTAAATAAAAACCAAACAAATCCTTCTAGTGTTGAAACTAGCATGCAGAGCATTGTTTCCTTCCTTTAATAAATAGTAATCAAAGAAAATGTTGCCTTTGAAAAAAGCGACAAACCCTCTTTAATATTCCTCTCCTTCCTCCTCCTCCTCAAAGGAATCAATCCCCACCTCTTCATAATCCTTCTCCAGAGCAGCCATATCTTCCCTGGCCTCTGAGAACTCTCCTTCCTCCATGCCCTCCCCAACATACCAGTGCACAAAGGCTCTCTT
>JBAMIG010000013.1:15310773-15334683 GCA_037177335.1 Kiunga ballochi | reverse complement strand
TATATAATTATAGAGCATTGTGGAATCTCAACCAGAAAAAAAGCCATAAAAGGTCTTTGATTAGTTTTCTGCTGCATTACATATTGGCTTGTATAATTCACAAAAGCTTGGTTTGTTTTCAAATGCATGAGAATCTCTTTGTCTTTTGAGAAGAAATTTTATCACTGGCAAAAAACAAACACTCGGTGTATTTGATTTTTCCTTCTCTTACATTGTTATACAAGAGTGAAAGAAGTTGATAAAGTCTTCTACGTAAATATGCAGAATATCAGCTTGTATTATCTGTACTACGCTGCACTGCGATATGCTAATGTTTTTTTCCAACATGTGATTGGAAAATAACCAATAAAGGTTTTTCAAAAAGAAGAGTTCTTACTTTTTTTTAGGATATGGCAGCAGCAATATGTGTACATGAACTACTAGTGATGTTGCAAAAATTATATTAATTTGGAGTGACAATCTTGCAAAATTTGCAATAAAATGTGTTTTAATCTCGTAGTATTAAAATAATTATTCTATTATATTCAGACTGCAAGCAATTCAACCCATCTTATGCATCCTATTAAGCACTTACACTGAAGCACCTACTAAGTGTTGCATGATCATGGTTACATATTATGTTTATAAGTAAAGATCTCCTTTTATCTAAGAACATATTGGAGTATAAATTGGACTTTTTGTCTTATACGAGCTGCTTCCTGTTTCAGACTCAGACTTCAAGGCCTTCACAAGCTAACCTGATTGGCTCATGCTGCTCTGTGCCCTTATGCCCCGTCGGAGGTAAAGAACCAGTGTGAATCTGAGACACCCTGAACACAGAACATTTCTTCTCCCTACCTCCCAACAAGCTTTATAATATAGATTTAATCATTTTGCTTGTTTACAAAAGTGTTAAATATGTATTTTTTCATTGTACATCTATTTTTACAGGTCAAATCTCAACCCACACCATGCACTTTCACAACTCTACTCATCATGGCTCCAACATGCTGAATGAAACGTTATAAAAATCAACTGAATAACTGAGAAATTATATTTATTTTGAATGTGTGTCTGTGTTTGTGTTTGATGTTGTTTGTGAGGCAAAAGACTGGAAACTATTCAAGTTCCAATCATCTCTGCATTAAAATGTCTAAATGATGTTTTCTTTTTTTGTTTTTTTTACACATAGTAAAAATCAGCTAATTACAAAATAAATATTTATTGCTTAATGGATATGTTGCACAAACCAGGAGTCCTAACACAGAAAAATAAGGCGTTTCCTCTTGATAATTTTCAGTTTGTAGGAATCTACTGTTGAAAGAAGGTTCAGGGTTAATATCAAAGAATTAAAAACAATAAATAAACATTTTTAGTCCAAGCCTTTGTATATAGTCTATGAGTTCCAGACATACCCAATGTACTTCCACTTATTTTTATATAATTATAGAGCATTGTGGAATCTCAACCAGAAAAAAAGCCATAAAAGGTCTTTGATTAGTTTTCTGCTGCATCACATCACAATTTTATTCAGGTCAAGTCGAAAATACATTTTTATAGATATTTTGTATCTGTATGCTACATGAAATAAACACAATCATCTGGATGGATTTTATACATCAATCACAAGTTTGCACATTTAGCTTGATGGTAAAAAGAAAGCAAACAAACTACCTTGTGTGCAGAAACACAGAGATTAGGATGTGTACTTTATGGTCCACGTACAGCATCTGTTACCCGGCAAGCAGTGCTGGAAGCAAACACTTACATTTGCGAGGCAAAAACAGGCCTCACATGTAGAAATTACATACATATTAAACAGGACACAAACACCACATCCAGAGCTTAAATTGAGCCTGAATTTATTTCAACAAGACAAATATTTTAAAAGTTGTTCCAATTTTAATGTTCACCAGCACAGAAAAATATGGTCTGTTGGTGTTTGTTTATTCTACGAGGTAATAGTTTTAAATAAAAGTTTTTTAAAATGAATTATATGGCATTAAAACACAAGTTATGCCACTACAATCAGAGAGAAGTATAATCTCTCCTCTCTGACTGTGATTGCGTAACAAATATTCTGTCATCAGGAGAAGACTGCTGTGGAAATTTCATCTGAAGCCACACAGGCACAAAGGTTTCGATTCAGTTAATTTCACGTTTGATGGCTGCATCCTAGTTGTTGTAAGGTAAAATACTCCAAGAGCAGAGACAAATGAACATTGTGCCATTATTGTAAAGATAAATGATCCTCTGTTTTCTTTTGGATCCTGCTAAAATAATTTAATGCCTTTAAAATAATATAAAAAAAAAGAAATAAAATGCTGGATGTACATGAACACATCGTGCAAATGTGTCCTTTGGAGCATGTTTCTGTGTCTGAATGTGTCATCGGTGTGCCTCATTGTGGTAGAGCTTTCAAGATGGCATTCACCTCCTCAGCAACTGCTGTCAGGGCAAACTCAAACTGGTCCTGAGGAAGAGCAGAGGAGGACAGAACAGAGACAGGTTTTATGAACGGGGACACATTATAAGAAATACTGCACAAGCGCACAGATCGCTGGTACCTTGGAGCGAACCAGGCCAGGTCGCTGGTCTCTGATGTGCTCCAGTGTGGCTGCAATGTCGATTTCCTTCACTCCTAAAGGCAAGAAAAGCAGCAGGAAAAGGACCTTTTGTTAGCAGCTTTCAGGCTAATTTTCTTAGCTTTGTGATGCTAATTAAAGATAATCACTTGACAAAACTCAGATCTCTGAATAAAGAATAAATGCAACTGTCATCTGATTTTTATTTTTTTACTGATTACAATGTATTTATTAAAAATACAGTTTAACAAGTAATGCAAATGATAGACCAGATCTTGCATGTTTAACAATATTGGATATTAGATAAACCTCTCTGATATATAAGGATAAACCTTTTCACTAATTTACTTTATATGAAAAAGTGAATGAAACAACTTTGATTATTGAATCTGAAATAAATATTGCAAATATCTCCTGAGCAAGCTTTTTGATACATGTACAACATGGTGACTTTAGCCCCCTCTGCTGTCTGAAACCGGTAATGCAACAACATAACACGCCACCTCAATAACACAATCACAGTGTTTATTTTAGATAATCTCCAAGTCCACTATTAGTTACTGAAAGGATATTTCTATGTGTGAATAACTTACCTTTGGCCATGCGGTTCAGCACCATGTCAATGAGGATGTAGCTACCAGCCCTGGCAGTGCCGTCACTGTGGGGATCAGATTAGACCTGTTATTCAAAATCGCCAACATGTTTTTTTTTTTTTTTCTAAAGTGTGTTTTTCCCACGTTGTCTTCAAACACAACATCAAGCCTGAAAATTCAAGCAACTTGCCTGCAGTGAACGATGATCGGGCAGGATCGACCTCTGTAACATTTATTCACCTTTCTGAAAAGCAGAAACAAGGGACAGAAGGAGAGAAAAAAACAGGACAGGAATATCTGCTTTATTATCAATTAATTATGACAAGCTACAACATCTTACTTTGATCTGTGATTACAAGAGTTATAGACCCCTTAGAGGCATTTAGAGCAAATCAGGTGAAAACATGTAGAATGAAAATGTGGGAAAGTGTGTTTAAAGACAAATAAAAGAACTACGTTGACGATGAGGGACTCTGACATGACAGAAAAATCAGAAAGTGAAGTTGTTGATGACAGTGGCATGATGATGAACAGGGCAGAACAGGTGGATAAAAACAACAGATTCACTGTCCCTCTTGCAGCAGCCAGTCACACCTGCCAATGCTCATTTTTGTGACTATGCAACTGGAGCCAGAGTACTAGCTGCAAACCACAAAAATGACACTGGTAGATGTTAAAATACAAACCTATCAACCTGCACACTGGGAGAGAGGGAGAGGGAGCCAAGATGGTGGATAGATGAGGATTGAAAGAAAAGTATTAGATGACCACAAGGATGGGATAAAGCTAATCAAACAGAATATTTTGCATGCTTTCATTTTTTTCTGCCTGTAGAAACAAACAAAAAAAAATCATGTGGTATCTGTGGAAACAAGGGTTTTTCTTTTACCTGCGGAAGTCAAGCAGCGGTCGCGTGGAGGTGGGGATGCCGTCACCGGGCCAGCTCAGCAGGTGGAACTGTGTCAAGGTTCTTGTTTCCTGTGTTTGGACATTTTTCAAGTAGAAGCTACGCACCAGGAAGTCCTTACACCAGATGTGTTCTGATACCAGGTTCACCTGATAGTTAGGGAAAAAGAAAGAGAAGAGATTTGCAGCAGAAGATGCAAAAGAAGCTTTTTCCACACATGCAAACAAGACTCAACATGTCTGCATGCAATAATTGGATAGAATAATACTTCTATGATGTTTAATGGGAATGCCTTTTGACATCTCATCATCAGACAGTTGTTTTTTTTTCCACATTTCTTTTGATTGTCTTTATCTGATGTTTGGGCAAAACAGGAGAGGAACCTCATAGATGTGGTAGAGTGATGAGCCTTCATCAGGCCAGTAGCGTTCACACTGCTTCTCTCCATCCTCCACCAGAGCAGTCATCATAACAATCACTGTGCAGCCATTCTCCCACACCATCTACAGGTTAAAGAGAAAGCACATTGATTATTATAGGATCCATCTCATATACCAAATATTTGCCATTTTCTGTCCTCTTTCTTCTTTCTTTCTACCTCTGTTTATTCTGACATCTGTGATCACACTATTAAGAGAATGAAATAACAGCATATACTATTACAAAAATATTTTTTATACCAATTAGATAGAAATAGTGAAATACAGCCTTATGCTATACAATGAAAGGTGCATCTGTACCAGTTAGCATATGATGAGCATAAAGTTAACTGTAATGTCCTTTACTGAGATAATTAGTTCAATCACTAGCAAATAACGGCCTTTTGTTTTTAAAAGCACCACACAACACTGTTCAAAAATAAAGTATAAAACCGACCTGCCAGAAATCAGCAACAGTGTGGGGCAGAGGTCCCTGGGTAGCGATATAAGCTGGCTGACGAGGGTCATGATCAAACTGCAGAGCAGAAAGATGAAAAACAAAGAGGCCTGTTAATGCCTTGATTTGGGTAAAACAGGAAGTTGAGATAAATAAAATGTAGGTTAAGATGTTGTTTGTAAAGGATGCTTTAGCTAATGATGACTTTGCTTAAGTTACCCTGAGATAACTAACTAAAACCCCCGGTTATCTTCAAATGAACAAAAATGTGTATTTTGAAAATAGTAATAACACAAATAACAGGACACTGAATGTACTGGATGGTCTGAGAAATTCTTACAATAAAACTGGCATTGATGTAATCCTGTTTATTGGGGTTCACTTCCATCTTCAGCTTCACACGAGAGTGATCATCTGAAAAACACCAAATGTTTAAAGAAAAGGATTTTAGTTAATGCAACAGATATACAACCACAACCAAACTGTTAAAAAAAGCTCCTCTATTAAGGCTCTGATTATTTTTACTTCTTTAACTGAAACATTTAGACTTTCAGGAGTATATGGTCAAGTAACAGAAACGATCAGAAAGCGTGAGTGATGAACTGACAGGGGAGTGCCTCTGCATGTCTGTTTTTGTCCATATTGCCAGGATCCTGAGCCACAGCTACAGAGCAAGGTTCAGCCTGATAGGAGCACAAAGCCTCCCACTCCTTCTGCAGCCGGTCCTTATTACGCAGGTGGTCCTCCATATATGCCTGAAAGAGAAGCAACACATGAGAAAAGCATACAACGTGGATCACAACTCCAACACCTCTTTAATTGTTTCCTCGCTCACCAGGATCATGTGACCAGTAGAGATATCCATATTAGACTGGGCTGGTTCTTCACTCCAGGATGGCGTGGAGCTGTGGGTGGAAGACGGACTATGCTGGGGACCATCACTGAACTGGGAGGAGACGCTGCTAACGCGGGATGTGTCCGTACCCCTCCGTCCACCAGCACCGGTTGCTGTAGCAGAGGCCCCCATGCTGCCGCTCACCCCTCCCATGCAGTCCTGGCGGCACAGGGAGGATTTGGATGCCATGTGCTGGCGACACAATTCCTGTATGGAAAGAAATCTAAGTGAATTTTGGCAAAAAATGCTTTTTAAATCCTTCAAGTTAGGATTTGTATTCCTCATCATAATAAATACATTAGCCTAATAGAAAAGATGGTCCCATCGTATTGTATTTTTGGATGAATACTAAAGTAATTTATTATTAACATCATAACTGGAAACTCACATTCTAATAAAAAAAAAAAAACCTTTAAAGGCCTTTCATAAGTCAACAGCCACTATTTTTTTTACCTGGTAGTCAAAGTGTGTTTCTGCTCCTCCTTCTGGCCCTAGGCCAAGCTTGCCGTTGGCCACATGTTGAGCATAGTGCCTGAAACAAGCTACAGCCATAGCCAATACCAGCACACCTCCAACAACTGCCATGGAAACAAGGGTGATGACTGTCCCACTGGAGCCCTGGGAGATCCTGGTTACCTGCGGGAGACCCTGTGCATCTGTTCTCTAAGAAAACAAGAGAAAAGAACAACAAAATGAGCAGTGAGGAAGAGAGAAATGAGCACACAAAAAACAGAATATAATATTAAGAGAGTGCAATGTCATCACTTATATTTCTCAGCAAGCACATATATTAGGTAGCCAGTCTAAGCTGAGCAGCTCCAGGGGGATGTGCCCTTACCAGCATAAAACTCAAAGGTCACTCACTTCACTTTAATGAGAGATTTGATTC
Source organism: Kiunga ballochi (assembly GCA_037177335.1). NCBI lineage: Eukaryota > Metazoa > Chordata > Actinopteri > Atheriniformes > Pseudomugilidae > Kiunga > Kiunga ballochi. The sequence goes on along the minus strand of JBAMIG010000013.1, from coordinate 15,327,959 downwards.
TGTGTAAGCACACAAGACAGCAGTGTGTGCTCAACAAGCCGCTGAGGTTGACTTTTACAGACAGAGCTCTGAAGGGTCAAAGTGCTTTGCTACAGAAATGTATTAAAAAGACAGCTGAGGTCCTTTAGGGATCCCCCAATCATTGCATATGACATGAAACACATCAGCGCTATCCTACTGTGTCACACTATTATCTTTTTCATATTTAAAAACAGTTTTCAATATACTACCCACATCAACGCATACCACGAGTTTTGCCATGCTACGTTTTCACACACAGAAATTAACAGATGAAAATTACCTCTGAAACATAGAGTTGATATAAAAAGCAACACAATGTCAGCACAGCAAGTCGGGAAAGTGATCTGAATGTGAATATCATCCTGATATTAAAGTCAAACTGACATTTGCTTATCTATCCATCACACACAGGTTGTTAATGTGCACAGCGAATCATGAGGTTAATGACACTTAGGTGACAGTTGCCATAGCACCTGGGATCTGGGTGCTAGAGCCGGGGAAGGTGGGGGATGGAGGAGCGGGAACACCATGGCAACAAGTGAAATATTGGCTGCTATAAAGTGCTGCACTGCTTATTACTTCTGGCCACAAGTACATATGCACATTCATTCAAGCACAAAAAATGATACAGTGACTTGATACGGTGACTCATAACATCACAGTATCAAGGGTAACAGTGGATAACAAACAAGCTTGGTTGGAGTGATAAATGTTTTCCATTTATTTGTTCTGTAGTACAAAGATGAATGCATCTGGGAAGTCTTATCAGCCTGTTTTCACCTGCTAAAATACTCCCAAAAAATATACACATTTAAAACCTGCAAGCCTTTAATTTTTGCTCTCTTTGCTTTGAATCATGTTGTGGTAATGATTCCCTGATCTCTCTCGGTTCCCCCTGGAACCACAAGAGAACGCTAAAGAGGAGAAAATGCAAATGATGAAAGCATGAAAATTGTGGTGGTATCTGTAGAGTGAACAACTGTGGGGATTTAACGCCCACTGATGTGATAATCTGCCAAACTGGAGCACATTTGGGATTAGATCATTAAGAGGATGGTTATGAATAAAGACTAATGATTATTTCTATTTTGCTTTAAAAAATGCTTAACATGTTCCTCATGGATAGGGATTGTGCAGGTGTCCATGTGTGCATGAGGTACCTCTCCCACACCAGCCTGTACAATTTTTAGGCCAGTTTCGGACTCCAGGAAGCTCTTTGTAGATACTGTCAAAGTGACAAAAAAGAAAACAAACCTTTTATGAGCAATGGGATCAAAACAAGCAAAAAAAAAAAATAGAGTTACAGAATCAAGTGGCCTCATATTTTTAGCTTTCTGCTTATGTGCATGTGTGGGTATTAGCCTCACCAGCTTTAGCAGCCACCTCTGCAGCCGTCATGTTGTGCTCATTTTGACGGATGCGGAAGGTCAGTGCAGGACCTACCACGCTGGTGACACATAAACATAGCAGCACACATGTTGCATCTTGTAATTCTCTCACTCTCTGACATGCACAGTATAGCTGTGGTGTTACCTGATGTTGATGAAGCTGCTAGTTGTTAAATGTATTTTATCAGCGAGTAGCTCCAACAGCTTCACTCCATCATACAGACTAAGAGGACTACAGAGGATATAAATAAAAACAAATTCTTTTTCAACACCACATCAGAGATATTTTTCATGTTTTTGGCCTGTGTGTATCAAGTGGAACTGCTGACCTCTGGTTGGTGACGATGTACCCATACTCCTCTTTGCCTCCTGTACCCTCAATAAGTGGCTCCTTGAAGCTGTGCTCAGTCTCAGAAGGAGCAGTCTGTGAAAGCTGGGAGGCAGAGGGTGGCAAGCTGGCACTTTTAAGTGGAGGTGCATCGGGGACGGAGGCAGAGGAAGGTGCTGGAAGAGCATCAGCTGGACCATGAACAGGAGCAGGCACACTTTCCTTCTTTAACAGCTGCATCTAAGTAAGATTGTGGGGAACCTTTTAGTGTAAAAGGCTTATGATGACAATTTTTAATTGGTGTTAATAGGACGAACCGATTTACCTCCTTAAGAGAGACGAGGTCTTTTGCATCTATGTTTGGGGCGGGAAAAAAGAAGAAAAAAAAGTTTAAAATTAATACTACATTTTATTTTCTTCATCTATTTAACTGAAGATTTTATAATATAACGAAGATTTTGTAATATTTGGAGCCGTTGTACCTGTTTTGTCTTGGCCCTGCAGCAGCTGCAATATGAGAGCCAGCTTGTAGAGCTGCTCCTGACTCAGATCCCTTGGATTAACATTGTACTTTCGGAGGTATACCTCCAACATCCTCTGGAGAAGATCATCTAAGAGAAGAGCAGAACATTAATACATTTTGTAAATGAGTCCAATGTAAATGTAGCTGTTATCTAAAAGCATTATGGTGATCAAGTATAACTGAGACTGTGTTCCTTTTTCTCACCGTTGTTTCCAGAGAGGGTATTGAAGTCCTGAGGAGCTTTCTTATTCTGCAGATTCTGTTGCCTGCCTGTAGTACCAAGCCTCTCCCGCAGGTTGTAGTCTTCCACGTAGTCTACTGGAATCTCCACGTCCAATTCATCATAATAAGGCAAACCTACTCATGAAACAGTAAAGTCAATCATAGTTAACTATTTGTTTCTTCCATATCTAAGCATGTCAGCAAATTATAAACCTATTCTAAAAGTTCTGTAAGACTAAATAAATCTATGAGCATATTACTTCTTTAAAGTTACAGAGGTTTATAGTCTTCCTCTCTCTACCTGCAGGGGCCATGGAGCCGGTCCCTCTGTGACGATACGAGGGCTGTGCAGATGGCAGGTACAGAGACAGAGCTTCCTGTAGCAGCTGCCTTTCACGTTCACGCTCTCTCTGGTTCGCCTGGGACCTTGAAGAGGGATGGCCATAACCCCCTCCTACACCCAGAAGAGACCTCTCTGCTTCATCTTGGTACCTGTGCTGTGATTGGCAGAAACAACATGCTGTTGCTTGGAGTCTGTTTTCATGAAGTGTGACAGCAGTGTGAGTTCAGAAGCCTTACGCTTCGTGCATTCACCTGGGCAGCTTTATATTACTCTCTTTAGCTTCTGCATAGTCAATGTGTGAGTGTGTATAAACCTGATGGTATGTGAAGGGGTCCATTGCAACAGCTTGCATGTGCATCGGAGACTGAGGAGGCTCGACGATCATGTAGTCCACATATTTCCCACCAGGACGTGTTGATCCTGGCTTTGAGCCTTGGTGATGGGGCATATGTTGTTTCGACCTAGTAACCAGGGCAGAAATAAAGACAGGTTCTGTATGAATGTTTGTTTTGTGTGCATATACTTCATGTTTTAAATGCAAGTGTAAAAATCCTTACTGGGACAAATGGGGAGAGGACGATGAGGAGTTTGGTTGTGAAGGAAGAGTGCTGTGTGGAATTCTCTTTAGCTCCTTTGATAAAATATATTGGGTGATGTCATCCTGCCATGAAAGTCCTGCACATGCACAATCACAGCAGTTAAGTGCCAGATGAAGGGATGTGTGTGTGTGTGAGAGGAACAGGGGCACACACTGAGGAAGTGTTTCCACTAAAATTCTTACAGTATGTTGAATTAATGCGAGTAGTTTTAGCTCTGTGAGTACAGTTGTTTTGTCTTACTTTACCTTGTACTATTAGCTGTTTGAGTACTTCCTGCATCCTCTTCAGCACAGTAACTGAAACCTGGTATCGGACTTGGTTCTGCTTGGTGGTTCGACACTGACCAAACAACCCATCTAGAGAAGAAAAAAAAACACATACATGCAAACACAACATTTAACTTGGCCAGTAAAATAATAATTTAATTAATATTAACAAGCCGCAGTTGGAAAAGCATTGTCATGGCTTCTAAACTTAAATAAATGGGAAATACTGTTCATATATTTCTTAATAGGCTACTGTAACAGGGTCTGCTAAGAACATCTGGCAGAGTCCCCTGTCTGAAAGAGCTTCAACTCCCACCTCCGGGAGAGCTTCAACTATGTCCCGAGTGAGGCGGGGAATAATGAGTCCGAGTGGACCGTGTTCCGTGCCTCAATTGTTGAGACGGCCAGCCGGAGCTGTGGCTCCTATTTTTACGGCAAGTTTGGTTTAGTTCTGACCTTGCGTCATTAAATTATATTGAATTGTAGGAGTAAAATATGTGCCTTCCAACATTACTACCAAACTGGAAGAGATTGGAGACAATGTATTTGGTACACAGCAATATTTTGTATAATAAACACATCCCCCCAGGTCACAGATACAAATACCTTTACAAGAGTGTGTAAGGCCTCAATTACATCTGGCATCATAACAAGAATAAACCTTTCATATTAAATATTAATTTAATACATTTAACCCCACAAGTCATTACAGTATTATTAACTTAATTAGCTTTTATGATCAATGCATTGACTATCCTTACGATGATCATGAAGAGGGCTCCAAATTAGCATTTTGTCAAAATGGTGGACTCCATGTTCAATTTGGTTCATATGTTCATATATGTTATCATAAAAGATTAGAATTTTTTATTGTTTTGAAACACTCACACATCTTCATAGCATACAATAGCTCCTTCAAGTAAAGCATAAAAAATAAACAATGCATTTACCAGACTGAACCATTAGATGCTGGTTTAGTCAACTGGACCCATGCAGGGTTCTCATGTTTTACCAACAGAAGTGATGAGGACTATATGTTCAGTTGCATAAAGAATATTGCATTTAGATCAGTGTTTATAAAATATTAATATTTGGTTATTTTAAAGTCAATTATTATTGGTTGGTGTTGATCACTCTTCACAGATGTCAATGTTATCAAATCAAAACTCAGTCAGTACGATGCAGACGTAAGAAAGTGATATAGCTTCATCTGCGAGAAACCTTGACGATTCTTAAGAGGGCTGAGTTGAACTGTCACCAGATGTTTTAATAAACTAGGCATCTTAGTGGTGTGAGAATAATCAGGCTACTGTAATTTTCCTGTTTGTCAAGCTAAGATCAGTTCTATAAAAGCAAAGCTTTGAATCATGGTGTATAATTTTGTTTCTGGTGATTTTGACCTCTAACTATACACATTTGACATAAAAGTATTCAATCCTACAGTGAGTCAGAGTTTTGAGTCAAAGCACACACACTTTCACTTCTTGCCACAGTCTTGTAGACAGGACTCTGTTCTTTCTAGTTTGTGTGCATGCTTTCAAAATCTTTTCACAGTCTTTAAATTTTGCTTATCAGCATGCAGACTCAGTTTTACCTGTTGCACTTTTTTCTGTAAACTGCTCTCTAATCATGATCATAAATGAATCCGTAGTCAAAGAAATTCACCAAAGATGTTCAATATGTCAACTTTAGCCAAGCTGTGACATGTATTTATGCTTCAGCCAGAGAGATGCATTATTCATAGCTTGAGACGACTGTCTACCCATCCAAACTTAAAAAAAGGAAGGTTGGCAACACTGAAATGGGCTGGAGTGGAAAGGATGCACTTTTGATTTCACAAAGATTCAAGATGAAAAGGTCAGTGAGTCCTAAATGTAGGTTATTAAAGCAAGTTACAAGAGATCACATTATTCTTTCTTTCAACCCCCAAAATTCCCTCCAAATAGGATCAACATATTTTTAGGGGAAAAAAGACTGCCACTGTAAACGGATGCATACTGGGAATGAAGATAAAGCTGAGGAGACTACATTTTATTTGGTGCACTGATGAGTCACCGCTGTTGCTACACTGGCTAAATAGCCCACAACTGAGTCTGCAACAGATATGAGAGGTGAACTGCTATACTAAAGAGATTAAAGAGGATTAAGGCGTTTTTTTTTATCGGATCGTACATTAAATAGTGTAGCAAAAGATTCAGGGTCGCATATAAAAAGGTGCATGGGTCAGACTGATGTTATGGTAGTAACACCTATAACAAAAAAATAAAAATAAAAAAACGAGATTGAGGGGAAAATATACTAGCTATTGCTCCACTTTGTCATTTTTTTACAGATTAGAAGAATTCAAGAAATTCTAGACTCACAAATGAAAATCGACAGGTTATTGTTTGTAGTTTCATTTTAATTAAAAACTGCAAGATATTTTCAGTAGATTAAACTATTTTTGATAGTTCAAAATGCTTAGATTATCTGTTCTCCAGACAGGCCTCCTGCTATAAACACTTGGACAGTATTATCGCTATGCATGTGTCTGCTTTGCTACTCAGTCTACTAAGAATAAAAAGACTATCGGACAGATGAAGTGGAACGGTGTGAATAAAGGGAAAAGTCCTGTGACAGCGTTCTTTATAAAAGTTTCTTTCTAGCAACCAATACAGAAAACCAGCAAGAACTAAGAATATAAATAAATAAATTAAAGAACATTTTCATCCCTACATTCCCTCCTAGTGTAAAAGTTCCTCATCAGATTGCACATTTACAGCACAATTTAGATATTTAAGTTATTGATAAATGCCAGAGCTGGGATTGGCTCAAGGATTGTCCATCACAAACACCATGTTCCAACATAAGGAGGCCCACATGTACACCTGGCACCAGGACACGCTGGGCTGCAGTTTGATGATCGACCTTGTAGTCCCCTGTCTGAAAGAGCTTCAACTCCCACCTCCGGGAGAGCTTCAACTATGTCCCGAGTGAGGCGGGGAATAATGAGTCCGAGTGGACCGTGTTCCGTGCCTCAATTGTTGAGACGGCCAGCCGGAGCTGTGGCTCCTATTTTTACGGCAAGTTTGGTTTAGTTCTGACCTTGCGTCATTAAATTATATTGAATTGTAGGAGTAAAATATGTGCCTTCCAACATTACTACCAAACTGGAAGAGATTGGAGACAATGTATTTGGTACACAGCAATATTTTGTATAATAAACACATCCCCCCAGGTCACAGATACAAATACCTTTACAAGAGTGTGTAAGGCCTCAATTACATCTGGCATCATAACAAGAATAAACCTTTCATATTAAATATTAATTTAATACATTTAACCCCACAAGTCATTACAGTATTATTAACTTAATTAGCTTTTATGATCAATGCATTGACTATCCTTACGATGATCATGAAGAGGGCTCCAAATTAGCATTTTGTCAAAATGGTGGACTCCATGTTCAATTTGGTTCATATGTTCATATATGTTATCATAAAAGATTAGAATTTTTTATTGTTTTGAAACACTCACACATCTTCATAGCATACAATAGCTCCTTCAAGTAAAGCATAAAAAATAAACAATGCATTTACCAGACTGAACCATTAGATGCTGGTTTAGTCAACTGGACCCATGCAGGGTTCTCATGTTTTACCAACAGAAGTGATGAGGACTATATGTTCAGTTGCATAAAGAATATTGCATTTAGATCAGTGTTTATAAAATATTAATATTTGGTTATTTTAAAGTCAATTATTATTGGTTGGTGTTGATCACTCTTCACAGATGTCAATGTTATCAAATCAAAACTCAGTCAGTACGATGCAGACGTAAGAAAGTGATATAGCTTCATCTGCGAGAAACCTTGACGATTCTTAAGAGGGCTGAGTTGAACTGTCACCAGATGTTTTAATAAACTAGGCATCTTAGTGGTGTGAGAATAATCAGAAATAATGATTTTCTATTTTAAATAATACTGTTTAATTAAATATGAATACTCACTTATGGTAAGTGTCTATGAAGTGTGTCAAGTGTTTAGCTAATGTAAAAATATCTAAATGATGATGCTACACTCTTTCACTTGTTGAACATCAGAACACATCTATGGTTCTCCAGCATACTGTGATATCAGGGTCCACCTCCACCAACAGCTCATTTTAAGTTAAGTCATGTTATATTAATGAAAATAAAATAAAATAGAATATGAAAAGGTGGCACAATTCAGCCATTATGTTTACCAGAGAGGACATCATAAGGTGTTACTTAGTGGACTGAACTCAAAGAAAGTAGAAATAAAAAGGTATTGCTTTAGTTTTTGTAGAAATTTGACTGCTGTTTAACACAGGCAAACAGGAACTATGACATTTGATTTAACACAGCACAGTAGCTGAATTTTCTGTATGACGTGAATAATGTAGTGTATCTCTATAGACACCAGCGGTTGAGTTCTCTGCAGACAAAGAAACTCGCACTTTGAGATTTGACTAAAATATAAAGTGCACTATAAATAAAATGTGTTATTATTAATATTATTAAAATTAGGTCGATTAGTCCTTGTTTGTGTTTGTCACACACACCGACACACACCCTTACACATATTGATTGTTTACAGCTTACTCAGACAGAGCACTCAGTTCAACCAGTACAACCAGACTCTTTGGAAATATTTCCCACACTGGTTTTGATCCTCTGATGCATTTCTGTGCCTGCTACTGAGCAGAAAGCAAGCTGATCCATTTAGTATTCTGCTCAATGACCGTGTGTGTGTGCGTAAACGCAGTATCCACGGAGAAGGACGTAAGCGCACGTCAGTGACTCATCACTGTATTAGCACAACAACTGTGGGGGTGTCAACCTCACCATGATGTCAGTGTTGCCATGGAGACAACATGGTGGGGGAGGTACTTAAATAAAGATGAGGGAAAGAAGAGGGGCAGGTGACAGAGAGATGACGATGCATGAGGTAGAGGTGGAGTGGGGGGAGCTAGACCTTATGGTTTATTTTTAAACCCAGTCTTTGTGTCACCGAGCTTAGCGAAGCATTCAGTGTATGCGTGTTTGCATGGCTGTCCAGCTGAATAATTAACACTCTGCTATGCAATGGAGGGAAAAAATGATTGGAGAAGTAATATATCTTAAAAATGAACATTTTTAGTCAAAAATAAATAAATAAAAACAAATCAAACATTAATATAGAATGTGTGTGTGCGAGCTCACCATCTGAGCAGATCTGATCCCTTGAGCACAGTTTTCTCTCAAACAAGCAACCTGTGGAAGAAAGACAAAGCATAGACCGACAGATTATAATCTTTTGGTCATTTCCATGGCAACACCTGATTAAACTAAAATTTAAGGGGTGGAAATGTCACGTGGGAAGCTCAACCCAGGTTTGCTCTTTACAGCACGGCACAAGTGAGAAAGAAAACAGAAATACTCCCAAAAATTCATCTTTCATTGATTGTCTTTGTCATGTCTGGATAGAATGATAATATAAAAAGACTATTTAAAATCCTAATTTGCTGAGTTGACAATCTCTCTTTACCATCTATATGTATGTAAACTATTAATTTATACATGTAAGTGTTTGACAATTATTATGATCAAAGGAGGATCCGATTGGATTCTGTAATTTTATTGTTGATATTTCCAAAGTACTTAATCTCTAGTTGTTAAACCACTTTTCAGTTTCATGAAAAAGACCTTGCAGCGTGGGAAGAGGCAGGTGGCTGATGGTAGATAGGAGCGCAGCAAAGCAGAATATGCACAAACTATCCTATTTGTCTCTATTTTCTCTCACCCTACAGCTCAGGTGTCTATAATCTCCAGATGTCTGCTGTATGACGTCTATGTATGTGCAATGCATGAGTCAGTAAATAAAATGCAACTCTTTCTTATGAGATGAGTAAGTAAGTCAAAAACTATATTATATTACAAGATGGTTGACTTAAGTGACTGATTTGTGTATTCAATGTTTATGCAGAAAAAAACAAGAACACAGAATAAAATGAAGTATTTACTGTCAAAATGAAATGACGCATTGGTGACTCATAGCCACAGAGAGCGGTAAGGGCACTCAGTACAAGAGTTTCATCTTTGCAAAGTTAATTCCAAAACATGACTCAAAACTTTTGAAAAATATAAATTTCTATAATCTTTTGGCAAATTCTTTAATCCAAAGTGACTCACACAAGTAATTATTTAACCATAGCAATTAGCTAACATGCATGTCATGTGGATGGGAAGAAGCTGGAGAACCCACGCTAACTTGGGGAGAACATGCAAAGGCCACTGTTCAGGCCTCCACCAGTCGAGGCTCGAACCAGCAACCTTCTCGCTGTTAGGCCACAGTGCTAACCCCCACACCCCCATATACTAATTATACTGATGAGACACATCTGAAGGACAACCTCCTGTTATCCCACTGTGACATAGGATGACGACACAATAAGTGCATAAGCAAACAAAATTCTACAAATTCTACATAAACATTTATTTCTTACTGAAATGAGTTTGTGTGTTAGGACATGAACCTTTTGTAACATATGTTACATTAGATAATCAACACTGGTATGATCCCAGCGTGAGGCCCTCTGAGAGCAGATGAAATAAATCAGCTTGCTCAAGCTTGACATCTAATTTAGCAAATGCAATAGCATCAACTTATTTTAATAACATTGTAAATATATATAAGCAAAATGAAAATTGCATACATTTTTTTACAGTGTATGATAAAGTAGGACAAAAGGCTCCAGTTAACCCTGTAGATTTGGTCAGCAACAGAGTTTGTCATAGCAACAGGAGATTGGCCCCTTAGGGAAATAGCTGCTGTGACATCAATGCAAACAGGAGCATTGAATCGCTTGTACGTGAGGATGGACAGTCAGGTGTATGCATGGATGGCTTCTCAGGAGAACAGGTGAATAGGTTTATGTGTGACAGAGAAAATAAAGGAATGAGCTGTTATCAGATAAACAGATATGAAGAAGAGACAGGAGCCACTGGTTTCTCTCCATGGTGCTGAAATCTGAGCCGCTTGTGGCTTGCTTTGCTATTGTTCATCGTGTTGTGTTTTCTGTTTTTTTCAAGTCTCTTCTCTTTTACTTTTTTTTCAAACCATTATAATGCTTGCATATTTATAACTTGCACTCAAAAACTAATAATTTACTAATTTTATATGAATTATAGTGTATTTCTGGTCCCTACATGTAGCTGAAAATCCAGCTGTTTCTACATTGCATTATAAATTTCAGTAACTGTATTTTAAATTTACCTGAAGATGAAAGCACAAAACATACCTTTGATAACTAAAACGATGGAACATACAGATGACATACACACAGGTTAAGGGGAAACCTTGCTGTGTTATGCACTGTTTTATGCAGCTGATAGGCAGATAAAGAACACCCTATTATCAGTCTACAACTGAATTCCTCATTAATTTCACCAAATACTTCACAAATCTCCAACTACATAATAGACAAATGTTCAGATTGTGCATAAAACATGTCACTTGTTGCATCAGGGAGTGATTCATCTAAAAGAAACATCAATCAACCCATAATGATACTCAGCATTTGATAATAAAGCTGAAACTACAGCTGACGTTGTTAATAATTCTGACATGGCAGTGACTGCTGACAGTGTTAATGTAATTAATTGTTGATAGATGACAAACTGAGGTATTTAATTCATGTTTCAGTGTTCAACACAAGTCTAGCTTTATCATCTAAAAGTAGCCATGGTAGGTGGCTTTCAGTTGGGGTAAAAATTTAGCTGCATACAAAAGCAACAGCAGCATCAGAGTGGTGTTTAGGCTATCAGTCTCAATAATGCTCCTTTACTCCACCAGAATGGAGAAGAAAACACTGGCTAGACCGAGTATGTTTTTTACTGTCACTTCTTATATCTTCCATCTCTTCTCCTCTCGTATTCAATCTTATTACCATCATCTGTTTTAATCCACAGATGCCATCTCTGAGTTAATCTGGGAGTAATCAGTCCTCTAAATGCACATTTTTTGGTTATATACAGAAAATAAAGTAGCCTATAAGATGATTTTAAAGCAGCGTTTTACAACTTTACATTAAATACACAAGGTAATATTGAATTTGTGAAGCAATAATGCCACCGTCATCATCATCTCCACCTTACCGTATTTTTCAGAGATTGCTGGTTGGTACAGCACGGCCAGAAGGAGCAGAGCTCGCCATGGTTTAAGATGTTGCATGATCCTCTGAGGCGTCACAGCAGCGGAGAGAGATGCGGGCTGTTTTCCTCCTGCTTCAAATCTCCATCATGTTTAAAAGCACAGTAGAGTCGGCAGCGCAAAAGCCCACGTGATATGGAAAAATGTATGTTTGAGAGTTTAAAAAAAACAACAGGCAACATATAGTTGAAGGGGGAGGAAAATGTTCCCAGTGATCAGGCGGGGCGTGGGGATGGAGGAGGTGGGGACAGACTGTGGTCAAGCAGTGCAATATCGACTCGCGACAGCACAGCTGCGGAGACCAGGCACAGTGTAGGAAGAGGGAGCTCTCTGCAACAGCAGACTCCAACCTGCAGCTACGTCACGTTTTAACAAACACAGGAGAGGAGGAGCGTGCTTGATGTGCACCCATCGTGCGCGCAAATTATCCATAAAGCATGCATGCACGAAAAACTTTGAAGGTGCATCGTTTTTCGTCATTACATGCACGTTGTGTACAATGTGAACGGTTATCAGTTCATTTATGATTTAACACTTTTTTTTTTTGTTTTGTTTGTTTAGATTTGTGGGCATAAATAAAATGATTCGTCTCGAATGCAACGCGAAGCTGTTGGAAATTCAATTATTTAATTTGTTTAAGAGAATTCTGCCAATATTTCCTGCAAACACTTTAGTGTCGTTCTTATTCTTATATATATCTTGTGTGTTCAAAGTTTTTCCATTTATGTTTGTTCAGAAAAGTGTTATTGTTGAATGCATTTTAAATATGTAGCTTTTCACTGGTAGAGGCCTTTTGGTTTATCAAGCAGCCCTCTTGCTCCCTCTTGTGTATGATAAGTACAAGCGTTTGCAAAAGGTTAATCTTCCAGTGAATATGGAGTAAAAACGTGAAAAAAAACTTCTTAAAAAATTATTTATGATTGGACTGTTGCTAATATAAACTCTGTAAGTAATTAAATGCTTCTTTCTTTGTGCCATATCACACTCATTAGATCAGATGTTTGTTCAGTTAACTCAAACAATAAACGTTTAAGTAATATTGCTTCCCTTCAGAGCTTATCTCTAATAAAATAAAATCTTCATATAAAATTATTGTTGGTGACTGAATTATTATGGTTTTATAGATTTTTTAAAACTAAGTTACTGACTTTCTAGATCTTTTTCTCCTTGGCTGATTGTGATTGTTTCATTATCACAGGAATGAATATAATAACTGAGGGCAGCCAGTAATCAGCTCTTCTTGGCTCTTCCTCCTCTTTGGGGAGGAAAAGAGACACATTTTGGTAAGATTAGGGAAAAAAGAGATTTGACAGAGTTGTGTCTCAAATACAATCCACCTGTGTTTGTGATCCTCTTACTTCCAGTGTGTTTTTTTTTGTTGTTTTTTTAAAGAGGGAAAATGAAATAGAGAAGTGAAACTTAAATGGCAAAACAGCATTATTCCAAAACATTAAGATCTTTATTCTTTGTTCTTTACACCATCGTAATACAATTGATCCAGTTCAAGCAAGATCTGGTTTAGATTAAAACATATTTTGGCTTTGCTAAATCTGATATATGAAAGAAGCAACCCTTATCATTTTTACGTTTGTGTAGTAAAAACTCAGTTTGGTTGTTCTTTCAGGCGTATTGCGCTGCTGGCTTTTGACATCTTATCTCCCCTACAATAGAGCTGAAACAAATAGGAAACATGAGTCCTTGTAAAATATGTCCATAAAGTTGTTCTGGTTTCCATGTTACTCACTCTCATGCATGCAGCATTATACAAATACTCATATATATATATACCCCCCACACACACTCCCCTGATTTTGACTCCTCCTTTCGTCCTGCTGTCATTCTTGTCCAGGATATAAAACTCTTTGGCATGTGTGTACTCATGTTTGCTTGGTTGCTGGGCAACTTGCATTCTGTTTATATATGATTAAAACCAGCTAATCCCTCCTAACCTATAGACAAATAACTCATTGAGATATTTTTGTACAATCTTTCCATCTGGACATTTTTCCTAAGCTTGGCATTGGGATTTATACCTTGAGTTGTCTGGATTTGCTTCTTATTGCTAAAAGTTGGTGTTCTTTGGACTTAACTATAGGTTCAAAGTTGATATCATGAGCTGCACCATAGTCTGAGTTTGCAGAAATATTGGGGAAAAGCTCTTGCTCAATCCTTTTGTCATTTTAACTTATGTATAAATAATTTCTCTTGGATATATGAGCATGCATTTATGAACCTTAAATATTTTGAGAATTTATTGCTGATATATTTAGACAACATCCTGTGCAAAAAATAGAATCATGGCATGGCTTCAAGTATAGCATTTGGCTGCTGTGTGTTGTTGACATACTAACATTTGTTTTCTGGATGGGTTAGTTTGAAAACTATTTTGCCAGTTGCCCTGGGATTTACATGCTAAATTAAGAGAGTCTTTTTCTGGGTTATTGCTAAGGGTGTATTCATTCTAAGTCTGGGGTTGTAAGGCAACCCATAGGTAGCTCATCTTCTGTTCTACGCTGATGATGTGGTTTTCACGAGGAAACCCCCAGGATACCAGCTCTTTTAATATCAAATTACACAGTGTAGTCACATCATGCATTTATCAGCTTATGACTCATCTCTGATGGTCAAACATTTTTGTTGTATGAGTATAGATGCAGGGTAAACCATCAAGACTCATATTTCTTAGAGTGTTAAAAGGTTTCAGCTCAACATTATCCAGGGATTTTAGCAGATTTTACTGGGAATGAAAGAAAAAAGGATGATCTTTCCAGTTTTGTGGTTTTTAGAGTCCCATAAGATTGAGCTGTCCTTTTACAGGCATCACTAACTGACATGTTAATGTGTAACTGCTAAACTTGCTTATCAGCAAGCTAAAATGCTGCCAGTTGCCACTTAACAATGAAACAAACAACAAAAAAATGATGGTGAAGTTATTGGTTTTGATAAAATGTCTACAACCAGTCATTACTGGACCATAATGTTCTAACATCTTGAAAATAGATTACTGATGATTTTTCAGACAGTTCTGTAAAAACTTTATGTTAAACCTCTTAAAGGTTTTGTAATTGCATGACTCATCAATTTTTTAATAAATATTTTCTAAATAATTACTGATCGGTGTCTTACTGAACAGTAAGTAGGAAATACAGCGTGACGTTTGGGAAGTGCATTTATAAATGTTTGCATCAGAAACAAATCAAAAATATGACTGTGCAATTTCTGTTGTATTTGTGGTGTAACGTCTACCTTGTCTGAATAGAATAAAAATAAATAAACAAATAACACAACTGTGAGAACAAGCAGAGCCAGCCACTTCTTAAGGTAACATTTTTCCTTCTGTAATAGAAAATATGTTTTTCTCATTACATTTTTCATCTTTTAGTTTTAACTTTTTAAAACAAAAGTTAAACCAGTGCAACCAGTCACCTCCTACATGACCAGACACGTATTTATCTGCGTCATAAAACAAAGTAAATTTTATTTTCTTTTCATATGTGAGCAGATATATTTATCCTGAAGTATGTCACTAAAAGCTGACGCTCACTTTTTTTTCTGTCATCCATCCGTCTTCCGTCCACTATTCTGTTGGGAATGAAGCCAAACATTTGAGTTCAGACGGGAAATCCAAAAATAGAGCTGACACCAGCAGCAGCTGACATGCTGTCTGTGCATGACCACACACACACAATCACTCCTTCAACATGAACACCTATGAACACCCACACACCTTTATTAACACCATACTTTCCATGTTGCAAAACTCACCTGTAATCTTAAAAGCTGGAAATTTCAAATAGAAAAAGCGCCTCTGTCTTCACACGGGAGGAACAGCTGATTTGATTCAGAACAATGTTACTATTTGGTGTGTGTTCTTGAAGGTCATCATGTTTTATGATTGTTTTTACAACAGGCTCTGTGCATCACAGACTTCTATATTGCTGAATGTTATTGAGCCAAAAATGAAACATGAAGCTAAATTCATTGAGGAAATTAAGCAGACAATATTGGCTGGCCAATAAAATAGTTTGATTCATGGTATTTATTCTTTAACCATGTGAAAATGTGAGTTAATGGTTTGAGCAGAAGCTTGTATGTCACTATATAAGAACTTTATTTTCTGACATCTTGATAACAACGCACAAACACACCCTGGGATACACTAATTTTTTTTTAACTTTTTTTTTTTAACTTTTAATTTATATCCAATGTTTTAAAATGCCTAAGTAATGTCTTTGACCATCCACTCTGTGTGTGTGTGTGTGTGTGTGTGTGTGTGTGTGTTGTATGGAAGAGCTTTAATGACAAAGTGAAGTGTGTGACCTTTCTGGCACTATAGCTCTATCAATCAAATTGTGCTGCTTCTTATGTAACCAAGGATACATATGTAACCCTACAACTACTGGCAGTGTAGACTTTAACAGCGTGTTTATGATGTTCAACACAATTTTCAAATCACTGTCTTTTGAAGTCTTAAAATCATTAATCAAAGCTGTTTATGTGAAAAAAACCAGTGTGTGATGTTATAAATCAGTTTTATTATCAGTAAAAGGTAAACTAAACAAGTTAAACTTTCTAATTAAATTGATCTGGCCTGGTTTTAACTTGTAGTTTATTTTAAACATGGGTTACAGTCTGTCAGCTGCCCCACCACTTCAAAATCAAAATCAACTTCCCATATTATATCAACAAAAAACT
Organism: Kiunga ballochi; assembly: GCA_037177335.1. Taxonomy (NCBI): domain Eukaryota; kingdom Metazoa; phylum Chordata; class Actinopteri; order Atheriniformes; family Pseudomugilidae; genus Kiunga; species Kiunga ballochi. The sequence goes on along the minus strand of JBAMIG010000013.1, from coordinate 15,311,383 downwards.
GCAAAAACATTTATATACATTTAAAAACATTTTTAAATAAATTTATTTAATTAGCTGAGTAATTTTAAGTTATTAGGTCATGTATATATTTATACTTTTTTGCTAATTGTTACCTCGTTAAAGTTTAGACCGCAAATGCAGTTACCAATTCCTTGCTCACTCATGCTGCTATGCACCCAGGAATGCTCACACTCACGAGTGCACAGATCTTTACCAGCAGCTGAAACCGGACCCGTTCGACAGCTGAATGAAGGCTGGTAACAGGCAAGACAAGTCAGGAGAGGAATGTGAAGAGAAGAGAGGCTGGGGCTGAGATGACATAGATATAAAAAAAATGTAGAGAAAAGTCTTCCAATCAAATTGATGGTTTATAACAAAACTGCAATAAACTGCTTTTCAATTACAGGTGGTGGTTCCTAAAAACAAAAAAAATATCCAGCTTACAGCCTTTTCTTAACTAAAATTGAATAGAATTTGTCAGATTAAAAATAAGACACTTATTGGGAGGAAAACAAATCCCATTAAATCACACAAAAAAAGTTTGTTTTTAAACATAATCTAAAAGCTGGGTTAATGGTTTTATTATCACTAGAATTATCATATACAAGAT
>JBAMIG010000013.1:15285066-15302391 GCA_037177335.1 Kiunga ballochi | reverse complement strand
ATATAGTTGCACAGACTCACCGATACCAGATAAGAGAAGATGAAAAAAAAAAAAAGTTGATTCAGCTGATGACTCTTGATTTCAGCTGCCACATTTAAATGTTAGGTTCAGGATTAGCTACAAGAAACTGAAATGCATCCTTCCTCCTATACAGTAGGTCATACTAGTAGTGTGTAGTTTATTATGTGAAGGATATTTACTTTGCACATTTTGTGCCTCTTACAGAGCTGTTGTGGCATCATCTAAATGCCACAACTGGTCACCATGTTCATCCCTTTATACATAGCAGACCACACTGTACATAACGTGCTAATTACTTTATCCACCAGGACAATAAACCATGTCACAAAGCTTAAATCATCTAGAACTGGTTTATTGAACATGAAAATGCACTCTGATGGGTTCCACAGTCACCACATCACAGTACCATAACAGGTTTCTCATCATGGATAGACAGCTGATAAATCAGTAGCAACTCTATGATGCTCTCATGTCAACATAAAAGGAAAATCTCAGGAAATGTTTCTTACATTTTTTTGCTCTCATTATTCATTTATGTGAATCTATAACATATAGAGTCTGATTTGTTTATACCTAATAGTATTAGATCATTTTCAGCAGCTGGTTCCTTCATGATGCATTTTACCATCCCCATAAATAATCATGTAGGAAGATGAAGACAGTAAAAACTACAGGATTCTTAGGATCACAATGCTTTTCATATGTTAGGTCCATAAAAAAATCCATGCTTAATAATAATAATAATAATAATAATAATAAATCCATTTGCAAACATTCAATTGGGATGTAAGAAAAAATTATTCAGAGTCAATGTTAATTTTGTCAGATTAATTTCATCATCAAATGTTGAAACAGCAGGATGAGAAGTACATCCACATCCAACCAAAGCAAATACATACAGGAGCATCACAACAGAACAGCATCTACTCCATTCGAAAATAATCAGCTGCTTAAATTAACTTCATGACCATGGTGTAAACATGAAAATGTAGCTAAACATGTTTACATTAAAATATTATTTACAGGTCAATATCTACAAGCATAATGTTTCTGAACATACAGCAGACTATGCAGTAACAGGCTTTAACAGAAAAAAAGACAAAACGGGTTTAAGAATTATTATCTTTGCCCCAAAGTTACGAACAGAATTTTCAGAATTTACACTTTTCTTTTAAGTGAAAACTAATGATGTTACAACTGGACTATATAAAAACACACACACACACACAAAATAGAGACTGAAATATAACTGAGGTATAAGCAGAAGCCAAGAAACACATGTACGGCCATAACTGCAAAAGATTATCAGAGTAATACAATACAGCTGTACGGCAGTTGGCTGAACATAATACACAACTTTATCAAGCCCTTTACCTGGACAGTGGACAGTGTAAGCAGAGAAGAGAGGAGATTTTTCAGTTTTATGTACACTTTAAACTGAAAATTGGAGGTTGTCACTTGTTAACAATGACACAATAAATTGAATACATTTACACAAATCTTGACATGCGGCACTGAAGCTAGATGTAAAGAAAAAACCATCTGCCCATGTTAGCATATCAGTCAAGTGGGGTTGTTTAATTTTCCTTTAATAACTAAAAAAGCAAAAACATGCACATTTTAGGTAACAGTTGTGGAGTGATGTTATTTTTGCATGATTGGCTGTGTCATTTCTGATTTGTTCTCACATTCTGCCTTTTGTAGAAGCAAAAAGCTGATTGGATGTTTTTATTCTAATAGAAAATCTGCATTTCAGCAGGCCTCAGAAAAAATACTGTTAAAAATGCCTCCTGTTCGGGTTTCCTTTCCTATACAACAATATCAAAGCGAAGAATACATTTGAATTTTAAAGACAAAAACACATAAAAGCATGTGCACACAAACATACAAAGTCCTGAAGACAGATCGAATGGTGAACATCAGGGGGCGCCATTTTTACATGCTTTCATCTTCTCACCTCCACTTTTCCATTTTATACCTCCTCTTCATCACAGCTCATTTATATCAGATAAGGTTATATTTTTCAGGCATACCACTACATCGGCAAACAAAAAGGGGTTTGAAAGGGGAAAACACCATGCTCCTCATACATTAAAGGAACACCCACACACCCCCTCTCCTCGGCTAATATTTGGTACAATCCATCAGCCAGAAGGCTCACGTGTTCATTCACTCATATGAACAAATAAATTCCTGGATTTGACAGCAACTCCTTGTGTTTTCCACAAAAATAAAGTTGTTTTGGGGGATAGAGGGGTGATAAAGTACATGAGAGCATTCAGAGACATGTCAACAAGAAAATGAACACGTAGCTTGCATATGTTTAGAGCAGGAGTGTGCGACCGTGCTGCTCCAGTGCCAAAGTCCTGCAAATGTTTTCCACTGTATCACACACGACTTACATCTGTGGGATTTGTGTCAACTTTGACCCGAAGACCACAGTTGCCTACACCTGGTTTAGAGGACAAAAGGAACAAGTCTTAATCTATGCTGTACTGGTCTATAGTGGAAGAGTTGGGGATTAATAAGACCGGGAAAGTGATGTAAACACACTCTTCCTGGAGAATGGCACTAATGCAGATAATGACACTAACTTATGAGAGGAGTGACAAAGACAATAAGTCTTTGGTTTGAACCTTTGAATCTGGTTCACACATAAAAATGGTCCCTTTTTAAAGGCAGCACAGACCTCGTGACTGGATTTTGCCTGAAGGTAAATAAACACGTCACACAGACCTTTTTAAAAGGTTTTTTTAACTTTTTTTTTAAACCTTTTTAACTTCCGCTATTTGCTGCATTTATGATACACATCTTGTGAAGAACTGGCTCATAATTCCTAAAGCAAATTGTATTGTCCTATTGATTACCTTAAAAGTTGAGTTACTGGTCAAAATAAAGATATAAAGCTGTGTTACCCTGGTTTTATGGAAGATATGTTGTTTTATCTGAAAGCATGTGATAGACCTGTGGATTGTTGTTGTCTTTGCAGTTATTTATTTCCCTTTCCTGCAACACTCTCACTAGAAGTCATCTTATATGGCTGCAATAGTTAACTAAATTACACACAATCATTTAAATTTTATTCCAGTGTATTAAAAAACATGACTTCCTTCACTTAGGGGCCAGAGGAAGAATATGAACCATCACTTTCGCTCCTTTTAAAAACAGTGTCAGCCATTTATCCTGACAGCCAAAAAGACCAAAACAGGATCAAACTAGCAAATAAATACAAGCTGCAGCAGGTCAGAGAGGAGACAACCAGTGTGGGGCATACAACTACTGGAACATAATGAACTCCTGGTGGTTTGGCAGGCAGTTGATTAGGTTGGCACAGTAAGGTTAGGTTTAATATCCCATGTGGTGACTAAGAACTTTGAAGTAGCTTGTGATTGTGTGCTCAGGTCTTGATTTGTGCAATTTACTGCCTCAGATGCGAACTGCGGGTCCATTGGGGGCTGTGAGGGGTACTTGAGAACCGCAGTCGTAGTCCAGTCCAGCCATTCGAGAGCGGCTCATTCGACTGTGGGAATACGCCCGTCTGTCAGCGTGTCTGTCCCTGAAACTCCTGATGTAGCTCTGTGGACAGACAGAGGATAAGTGTTGGGATGATAATAAACAGCAAAAGAGGGTCACAAATAATTTCTTTTGTGTTTAGGCCTTGATTAAATAGTTACCGAGTCAGTTTGTTTGTATGTTTGTCTCTCAGCAGAATGACACTTAAAGCCTCTTATTTGAAAGTTTGAATGCTGTTGCTGATTCAACCACATGTGCAAGATAATGAACTGCTACAGCATTGGATGTGCTGAGAATGGATTCGATTTATAAAACACTTTTACACTGAATGCATTGACCATTTGCTCCACAGATCACACCAGTGGTGGTAAAGTTACATATGTAGTCAGGACAGACTGACGGAAACGTGGCTGCCAATCCGTGCCGAACTCTCAAACAACCAAACATTCATTCACGCTGAAGGCAAAGTGAATGAAAGGAGCAAGCTACTCAACTACCTGAGCCAGTAAGGTACAGACAGCATATGTCCAGAATATCTCATCTTACCGGAGATAGTACATCTCCATCATAGCGTCTTTTAGGATTGGGCTTGCGGTGGTAGCCAGGTTCCGTCTGAGAAGGAGGAGGGATTTTAGGTGGGTGAGAGCTCTGGGGTTGATGATGAGGGTGGGATGCTGCTGGGTGGTGGTACTGTTGGTGATGGTGATGGGTGTGAGCCTTCTGTTTGAGGCCAGTCTTCTGGTTCTGCTGTTTTTTCTTCTTCTCCACCTCCTTCTCCTTTTTCAGCCTCTCTTCCCTCTGTCGGATCCGCATAAGCTGGACCCTCCGCTGCTGTCGGCTAAGAACCACTTGATGTAGGGAGGACAGAGTAGCGGTAGTGTGTGGAAAAATCAGGGGAGAAAGAGAACAATAGATAATCAAGAGGGAGTGACAACACAATGGAAGGGAAAATAATACAGCTGCAACAGAGGAACAAAAGTAAGTAATTATTTAAAAGGAGAGGGGACGCACTAAGCAAAACTCCCACAAGAAAACAGGATCAATGCAGTGACTTTTTCCTCAATTAAATGCCTTCACTTTAATTACTACTGGTGAACTTTGAGGCATTGTTGTAATTTATAAAAGGGACATAATCTGACATTTGTTTCCCAGTTTTTCTATCTTTCTATCTAGACAACTGGTAGACGGGTAATTGTTTGGTGCAGCATGTCCTTGCAACAAAGCTGCTCAGCCTCCTGACATATTGTTAGTGGGTGAGTGTATTCTCACACCCTCCCTAGCAAAGAATGTTCAAAATCCATTTTTCTCACTGTCCATTGATTAACAACAAGATTATTTTGGGGTTGTCTGAAGCCATTTTCAAATTGAATGGTTTGATATCCAGAACAGTCAGGGGGCTTTGTTGATTTTGTGAGTTCAAAAGTCTACACATTATAAGTGTGCTGTACAAAGCTGCCTCGTGTGTTGTTATGGGTGGGTGCGGATGTGTTATGAGGTCTATTATGTTTTCTTTGTGCGGGTGGACACGAGGCACCATCTGCCAAGGAAACTGTAATAATATCCCCCTCCTATTGTTTTTTTTTATGAGCTCACTCCATCTCTCCAGCCCCATGCTTATGTATGCATTGCTTTGGAGCATTGTGAGGACAGACATGAGCTCTGACCCTTCTAAAGCAACATACTTAGGGGAGTCCCCGCTTATTTTAAAATCTTTCGTATTTTGTATCATTATTTGAAAATGGGGTTTAGTCTTGTGGTGACAGACTTGTTTATGTCTGAGTCCTGAAGTAAATAATCAAAATAAACAGAAAAAAATCTTATCCATCCAAAACCTGTCGTTGCACTGTTCAGTCAACTGTCCGATGATTCACCACTGCTCATTGGGGTACCCTGTTTCCCCCATTATGCCCCAGTTTATTACCATCACCCTTGGCCCTTCCCCCACTGCACCTGCTCCCTCTTCCCCCCCAACTCTTCATGCAACTAGCCATCCTTTTTTCTCTGAACCCTTTTAGCAGTTCATGACTAATGAAAAAACTCATTTACAGATTCATTTTAATGATATAATCAATAACTTTCTTCTTATCACAAGCCCACAAGAATCATGAGGAAATTAATTTCTCCTCTCATTCATCTTCCTGATCACGTAAAAAATGCAAAACAAGTAGCGCGTCCATGCATGGAAATCAGACGTTCTGTTTCTTCCTCAACTTCTCCTGTTTACTATTCATTCTTGTTGATTTATGATATTTACTTTTTATCCATCCAGAGCTCTCACTTGCATCAAACTATCTTGTTGTTTTTAGCAAACCCCCAGACTCGCACACATCTACTTTTCTTTTTAACAACCACCCTGCCCTCTGTTTTTCACTTTATGGCATCTCTGACTTTTCAAAACAGTGCTAAAAGACTTCCTTTTCTTCTCTGCCCATATCTTCTGCATGGTGACCACAGCGATCTACTGTTTAATCCCATTATCTGATGCCATGCGTGAATTCTTCTCTGACAATTTGTAACTGCATGGAGCAAGATTAAAGTGTGTGTCTGTACAAAAATATAAGAGTAAGCCAGAGTCCTGGTATATTTCTGTACCCTTGTTTTATTGGTTTCATTATTTGCACCAGTTGTGTTTCTGTGAAACATCTACACAATCTGTTTGGACTTGTTTTGATGTGTGTGTGTGTGTGTGTGTGTTGTATGTGCAAGCCTGCCATCTGTGTTGTGGTTGCTTTTAGAACCGATTAAGGCAGTTCCCACCAATAACAGATTCTGGTGAAAATGCTAATGCCGGTATTCATACTCTCCCTCACACACACCACAAAACAAACAAACAACATTCCTCTTGTACTGGTTATGATTTCTAAACCAGTTACACTCTGAAATCAAGAATGGTCCTATAGGCAGGAAGTGGTCTTGGTGAGTCCAGTACAAAAACAAGTTTAAAAACCAGCTGCCTAGTAGTAGGCCTACGGATAGTACGGAAACTATACCCAACTAGTTTTATTTCTAATCTAATTTATTTCTAAACATTCTAATGAACGAGCATCAGTACATTTTAATGACTGGATCAGCATTTATGATGTATTTTATTAAAATTCTCCTCATGGAAAAAAAAAAGATCAAAGTCTACTTATTGACTTATTCATGCAATACTGTAGCCTGTTATTAAATGTGCTCATGTAGGTCTATCAGTAAAAATGAATTGGTAACAAACAACTCCAGACTCCAAAGAGTGAATTAATCATGACACACATGAGCTATTTTAATTGGTTTACTGAAGCTTCCACCCAGGTGCGGAAACGGAAACCAACAGCAAAATGAAAACATCCCATCTGTGTGTATGGGTGTGTGAAGATGGCAATGATCCTTGAATGTGTACGTGGAACAAATACTGTATATTTCCTTTATGCTTTTCTCTGTTTAGTGCTTTTCAGATTGTTTGTATGGTTTCATAACGCTGGTGATCACAATGCACCTTAATGTTAACAGCACATAACTGCAGTGGGTGGAAATGTAAAATGATTTGCACTTTTTTTTCATACAAAATCACACACTCACACACACACACACACACACACACACAAACAACATAATGTAGGCAAATTGAAATGAAACATGGTTAATCCAATTGATTTAAAGTGAACCAGTATTTACTTTGTCCTCTCCCTAGTACTAATCCTGTGACTCTGCTCATGATCCGCTACCTATGATGAAGCAAGCGGTTTGATTGAAACCTCGCTTGTCTTTCCTCCCCGTGGAGTTTTCTTGTTTGAGCTGACTGCACTGGGTAAACCTGCTTTTGATGAGAATATCTATTTATCTTCCTCCATCTGCTTTTCCATTTGAGATTTCTCAGCCTTGTCCCTGCATTTAACCCTGTTTCTATAAAACAGCCTCTTTGTATACAGGAATCTCTGCCATGCTAAAAACTAAAGGTTTTTATTGTGTAGATTTTTCTACATAATTAAAAAATTTGCAAAAAATTATTCTTTTCTAAAAAGAAAGGTTATTATCTATGTCTTGTTTTGTGATGTTATTCTTTTTTTAAATAAATTAATGAAATATTTGGCAACTAGGTTGATTATTAAAATATTTTTATTTCCTATGCATAAAAATCTTCATTCATAAAGACATGCTTTTTTTACATAACTATCTCATTGCAGTTTAGCCATGTTTATACAGAGGACACCAGTATGACCTCTTCAAAATATGTTATAAATGCTGAATGATTGTTCCTCTTAACACACACAGGTTTATATTTAGTCACAAAGCAACGTAATAAAACACTAAGAGAAAGAGTAACAAAAAAAAATTAATGTGGACTGAATACATATGAAGGGAGATAAATCAAAGCTGCTCCACTAAACTAAAAAAGGGAAATTATTCATTTCTTTATTTAACTGTTTAATGCTAGTAGCATATTAATAAACTTAATAGACTATTTCTTTGCTAATTTATCCAATAAACACCAAAAATGGCATTATTTCAGGCAGATATTCCTCTGGAGTTATTGGTGTGAGGAAAGCAAAACGAGCCTTATGGAGCTGGAAAGTGATTCTCACACTCATTGTTTGCTCATGCCTAGGGCATTTTATTGTTTTTCAAAATGACCACAAACAAGCTGATCAGTGGGAGTGAATTTAGATGGAGCCAGATCATTGTGGCCTTTTCACGAACTGGTTTAAAGGAAATTTTTTAATGGCTTCCCGCTTTAAAAAATGGGCAACAACCATAATGTATGTGACGTCTGTGGTGCATACACTCACCTTCTGTGTGAGAAAAGCCTTCTGCAGTCACTTTCCATTGGATCAGCACTCCAAGCAGAGCCAGGACAGGCCAGACCCCTAAAATGACCCATGTAAACCAGCACACCGGCTTCTTTGGTGCCACCTGCAAAATTGAGGGTTACGGTAACTTGGTAAGATGTTCATTTAAAACCAGACCATTGTGGCTGTTTGTGGTATGGTTACAGTTAGGTTACAGTGTAGTGTGTAGTAAAATGAAACAGCTCATACTCAGTCTCTGACGTATGAGTATGTGAGTATAAGATTATGTAATGGTATCTGAAGGCTCTACAAATAAGCACAGTTAACATCTATTCAACATTTTAGAGGGCTCTTTATACCTCTTTTCCAACTCCTGTGGACTCAATCGCAATCTGTATTTCTCAAGTTCTTTATTTGTGTAAATCCAGATAAAAGTACAAAAGAAACCTAAAGTTTTCTTTACAGCCAATAAATAAATAAATAAATGGGGTTAATACAAGAATCTTGGTTATGTGTGGATTTTGCAGTGTTTTTTTCATGTTGATTATTGTTCAAACACTGTGGATGTCTAAATCATGTTACTTCATGAGAATCGAGGACATTGTAGTTGCTCTTGAGGCCACAAGAACATGAATAAAGTTTGCTCATTCTCCACTAAAAACATTTGATGCTTAAATTGGGTGTTTTGTTGATTAAGATTATAGTGACTGTGTTTCATCCACCATCACCAAAAAAAAACAAAAAAACAAACTGGAGCGACGATACACAGCCTTAATGCTCAAAGACCAGATTCAAATGTTTATTTAAGTAAATTTTTTTAAATGTAAAAGTATTTATCTAAAAGTGACAGATATTTTAAAGATACTTACAATTTTTACTGTGTGATATGGCTAAATGCATATAGTGCATTCTTCTGTTTTCTGGTGTCCATTAAGGGGCACAACACTCGTATCAGACAGTGTTAAATAGGATTTTAAGCAAAGTTTTTCCAATTAAATTATATAAAATGTCTCAGAACTGTGTGTACCATATATGTCCTGCAGAGCTATAATGGGTTAAATGTGGATACTGCAATGTGCATGTGTGTATAGATATTAAGAATGGTTTAACTTCTTACATGTAAATATATTTTCAAATATATTCAATTAAAAATTCTTCAGTATCCTTCAAGTTCACCAAAATGGCTTACATTAAAAAAGTATCGTATAGCTATTTTCTGTAGCTGTGATATTTAAAGTAACACTGCAGTATAAAATCTTGTTTCCATGGTATTTAGCATTAGTCTGAGGATAAACCTTATTGCATCAGCTCTTTAACTCAATAAATGGAGACATTTGTATAATTATTTTCTATTTAAATCTAAAAAGTTCTATTTTACCACATAACTACAGACAGAAGAAGAAGAAGAAAAATTAAATAGCCTCCATAAAACCTATAAGTTATGCAGAGACAAAGAAACATGCAGAACAACCCTTACTTTGAGTCTCTCGTAGATGTAGTTCACCAGCGCAAATAGCTCTATAAAATAATCCACCGTAACAGTGATGATGGCAGAGCCAAAAGTAGCAGTAGAGAAGGTGACAAAGCATCGCTGCCACTGAAGAGTGAGGACAGCAAACAAGGTTCCAGAGCCCAGAAGAATACCCAGAGGAACCCACACTGTCTTAGGATGATAAAACTCTTCCATGACCTATAAGTACAACAAAGAAAAGAAATTTGTTAACTCTCAAAAAGTCATTTAACAGAGTAAAACTGGCCTGTTGTGATATATGGTACTAAATGTGGTACTAAAGTCAAACTCATGGGCACCTTTGCAACATGATATGCCAACAGTTATGATGAAAGGATAAGTGAAAGGGAAGCTAGCTAACGTGTGGTTTAAAAATATATCTATATAAATAATAAAGTCAAATGTTATCAAATATCTTGCATTTATGAGCCTGCAATGCAATCGTAGAATAAGTTAACTTTGAAAACAAAGAGTAAAATGCTAATACAGATGTGGCCGTCTCTAATCCACTATAAAAGAGAATAAATTACCACCAGTGATGCCACTCCAACCAGCAGTCCCAACAGCAGGCCAACCATAAACAGTCCCACACTGCGGACCAACATGGTCACAAGGCCACACAGAGTCCCAATGCCAAGTCCGATGCCCACGGATGCCTCTACACTCAGCTGGGTGTCCATAACCCTCTCCTTGTAGCACAGCATGAAGATAACCACAGAGCCAAACATTAGCCCTGTTAGAAACAGCACAGCCTTGAAGCATCGATAGCCTGGAGGTGAGACGGGGAAAGAGGACACAGTGAAGATATCAGAGGCATGCAAACTCTGTAATGTAGCCTGCTGTCTGTGCTTGCACAAGCCTTAAAAACCAAAACATTTAGTAAGACAAAATCAGATCAAACATGACATAATGCAAATTGCTAACAACTCCTTGTCTCAATGGCAGTCTGAATAGAGTAAACATACTGATATTATTAAGTTAAATGGAGTAAATTGGTTTTTACACTCAGTTTGGTTATGTAGGATAAGACATTGGGATTAATGTAGTTAAAACAGAGGTAAAATGTAACGCTTAAACATTATTATCTACAATAAACACATTAGGTCACTACTAATGCACAGCAGAACTAAAACATACAAATAATTTCATTACTGTATGTAAAGAATGGCTGCCAAAACAACCTTCGCTGTGAAGCAGGAAATATATTGGTCTGCTTTCTTGGTGTTTGCATTTGTCTACAGAATATTATGGTCAAATATAAATGTGCTGAGAAATAATGCATGAAGCTGATTTTGGTCAGCTTACACAACTTGTTTTCAACCTCTAAAAACCTCTTAAAACTAGCACCTCATTAAAAAGAGATGCATGCAGCAGTAGTGTTTTGATTAAATTATTTTCACTCTATAATTACATAACAGTGTTATTCTACATTCCAACTGTAGATGACTTTGTGCTTTTGTAAAAAAAAAGATCAAGAAATGACAAAATCATGCGGAGAAGAACCAAAATCAGCAAGGAAATGAAGAAGTAGACACACTTTTGATGGGATAGAGACATGTTTTCCTTTTTAAGGTGTGATGGGAACAAATTAACTGACTCCAAACCTTTAACAAACAATTTCTTAATATGAAAATCATTACTTTGGAAAAGGTTATCCACATTTATCATTCAAGAAGACAAGAGAACAGCTACTCTCCTTCTAGTTTCTATTTTTCCATCACATGTCCCATGTTTGCTCTATTAGTCTTAATTCATCTTGTCATTAAAACAAGAAGAAATTCACTGGACCAATAAAAGTTGAGCATATAAACTGTTTAAAAGTTGTTTCTCGTTGCTTCTGTTTATTTATATTTGTCTCCTGTAATGTTTCTTTTAGTATCTGTGTCTTCTTAGTCTAACTGGATTCTGTCTCGGGGGAGCGAGACATCAGATTGTTATCTTTGTGTAATCAGGCATTGCACAGCTGAGCAGCACAATGCTCTTTCTCCTATCCAAGCCACCGTCCATGCTCCTCCCTGGCGACCATAACTCATTTAATTGACATGCTTTTTGTAGCTTTCTTTATTCTTTCGACTCAATCCTCTGCGTCCACCTCCATCTCTTTCAGACAAGAACCACAGTATTCTTCACAGCTGTTTGCACTTCTGTGACAGGATGCCTGAGGGAATACAAGTTTGACATGGTGTATGTGGAGCGTTTCCACAGCATCTACTGTCAAACGCCATTTGGTTTATGTCAGCTGTTACTAATATCCAGCTTTGATGGTCTCCATTGATCCATCAATGGTTTCAGAAATATAGTGCTTCTTCTTTTAGGTTCTTGACTTCTGGTTAATTTTTTCTTTAATTCATCCTTTTGTCCCTGATCAGCACATTTGTTCAGCCTTTTACCCATTACTCCAGTTTCTGCTTATCCCTCCCTCTCCCTCTTTTGTCCCTCAAAGCCATTTTTTATTTTTTTCCAGCCATCAATCCATCCCATCTGTTCATCCTGGCTTAATCAGTTCATGCCTCCTCCTGTTCTCTCCAACGTCTCTTTGTCTTGAACATCCTGTTCCAGTAACATCACTCATCTTTTCTCCTTCAGCTTTTTTTTTTCTAAATCAACTGAAGGACAGTTAACCCTTTACTTCCCAAAGGCATTGACCAAATCCCAAGTTGACAAAAGACTGATGGTTTGATAAGCAGGAAGAACCCATCTTCATGCTGATAACTTGCACAACTGTTGTTTACTGTTCAAACATGACTGAGTTTTCTGAAAAACATGAAATATTTTCAGTGTTTCTTGCACAGCTGTGATTGTGGTACGTAGTTTTAGCTTTTCTCCAAGGAAATGTTGGACCCAGACAATTAACTTTCTGTAGTAGAATTACTTCAGCTTCTATCAGGTGTCTTATTATTTGACGCTTTGCTATTGGTTATATAGTTCTCGTATGAGACACCTATATTTGATGAATTTGACTGAGCAGGTAATGGTAACTTTACAGAAACCAGTTGTATTAGATGAATCCCCTTGATAAGTTTGTGCTCAGTATGTTTGATCTGAAAACAAACTGTAAGTTTTCTGCCTCTCTGGTGGGGAATATCTATGAATAATAATATTGTTCTTTCTGTTTTTTGGAGAAGCCAGCAATCTTTTCCAGGGCTGCTAGCCACTGGAATACTGATGCCTGCCGTCAACTTTGCAAACTAAAGTTTTTGGACAAACTGCTTCTACTGCAGGTGCTGACAGCCACACTTTACCTGGACTTATTAAATATTTATGCAGTCTGCATGCTTCAGTGAATTACCTCTCTGTTTTCAGGCAACAGGTCTCAGAGCTGCAACATTTCACACATCAATATTAATTTTGAAAAGGATATGGCATCTACTTTTCCAAAAGTGTTTTTATCCATTGTATAGAAAACAAACATACTCAAAATAACACACGCGTGTAGAAAGTCACATTAAAACATGGCTAATGTCGCTTCTGTATAGCTGTATACAGGTTTTTGCAGTGTCAGGAAAGATGATGCAGATAAAATACAACAACTCAGATTCACTAAGTTATAATAGATGTAGAAGTATTGGCAGGAGACATGTAATGCATAAAAAAATTTATCTAAAGAAAATATATCAGCATTAAAAATGTGTATCAGGAAAGATTAATTACATGTTGCATTGTGTAAAATTACCTTGATTGCATTAATTATGATATGATATGATATATTAAAATATTTGCAGCATGACTTTGAGGCGTGGCAACTTGCAGTGTGTAGTATTTAACACAGTTCAGTTCATTAAAGTCTCGTCATGCCTTCAGTTTTTCTTCAATTTCTTGCTTTAATTGCTATTTAAATTTCTGTTCTATCATTTTCAAATTACTTTCTAAAGTGTTATTGAGTCTCTTTCATGGTCTTTTCTCTTTGTTAAGCAGTTTGTGTTATGCTTGTGCCTGAAATGGGATACATAAATAAGTAAAGTTGTGTTAAATAAAAAGAAATGACACATTTTCTAATCACACATTTGACATTTGATGTATAATTTTACTGCTGTTGTTAAGCCATTAGGAATCCTATGAGACATGAATCTGACTCAATAAAATATTGTTAAAATATTGTTGATCAAACTTTCAGCAACTTTCAGCAAACAGGGCTTGAATAAGAACGACAACCAAGGCGTCTACCAACAGACCAGCAGGCTGAAAAATAAAACACAATTAAATTGTTATTTTCTTTTGATAAAATCCTTCACTCACCAAAGAAGCAGTATATGATTCCAAAGAGGCAGCACATGGAGCAGACTACCGAGGGGACAATCTCGTACCGCCTCTCGATCTCCTGGTCACACCTCAGGCCCACCTCAGCCAAACCCAACAGTGGACTGCTGGAAGTCATGGTGATTGAAGATGGTGGGGGCAGGGTTCAAGAGGAAAGAAGAGGGTTGGGGTACAGGGTGGGGAGGGGGTGGGGGTGTTTGAGGATTCTTGGATCAGTGGGCCTCACCCATGGAGACACGTCTGCCTTCAAGGCATGTAGTGATTGGGAGGGGCAGGTGTGAGGATGAACGAAGGAAAGGGAAAAAATGAAAGAGTGATTATTGATTGCTCTTTTTAAGTGCTCAGCTGTGAGTGCTGACAGCGCAGAAATCATGCTCTGCAATCCAAAAAAGCAAAAGAAACATCAGAGCACAGCCACTCTCACAAATAATGCTGCGGATGGGAGGTAATGCAGACAGCATCATTCACTTGGATGGACAGTAAAGAGGTGGCGACAAATAGTTGCCGAGAGTTGGGAAGTCTTAGACCAGTTACAGACAAACTGCAGCACACATAAACGTTGCTATGGAAAAAACAAACAAAGTATTTGCATTCATTTGCATATCGTGGGAAATTTGCAGCAAAAGAACAAGGCGCATTATAGGCTCTTGTACTTGTGTTGTAAACAAGACTGAAGCTTTGCTCTTTTTTAAAAGATCATTTATTTAAAGTGTGTTTTCTCACTACTTACATCAACTTAGAATTAATACCATAACATAATAACACAAACTATGAAAAAAGCTAAAAAAGGTAACCATTATTACATCTCTGTGGGGCTTTTTTTTTTCTAGTTTACCTGCCATAAACTATTTAACCTGATAAACGTTACATATTTTTTACAGATTTTCTGTTAATGGAGGAATGAACTGAGCAAAATATTCTGCAGGCATTTGAAACATTTCTCGTCATATATAAAGGGCAGGACAGGGTGACTTTGAGAGAAATAGATAACATGTGACCATAGACAAATATCTGCAGGTTATGTAAATGTTATTAGGACAAGTTAATCCTTACATGGAGGGGAAGCAAAAGGGGGCGAAAACAGACTACACTACTCTTTTTGACTACTACACTATCATTTGGGTTTCCTGTGTCATTTAAGCCAAATATTGATATTTTGCAAAGTCTTACTAAGTAAAAATGATGATAGTACAAAAAAAAAAAACAGAAACAAAAATAGCTTATTTCACATGAAATATTATCAATAATGATCAAAAACAGCTTTTATGGGACTTGAGAGGATGAAATTATGGAAAAGGCTCTATTCTTTATAACATATGCAATATTGCTTAAGTTGTTGCTAATTGAAAACAAAACACAAAAACACAAATAAATTTTATATGATTATATTCTCCAAGAATCAATACTGTTAATCCTACCGCTGCTTTGGTCAACTCACAGCTTGACCTCTACCTCAGCGGGTGTCCGTCATTATTTTCTTGCTTTCATTCGACCTGCACTTATCCCAGCCTCAGAGGACAAAAGAACCCAGCGGATAAATGTGATATTTAAGAGTAAATGCTCAGCAAAAACACTGTTTTAACAACTTTTTTTCAATTTAACCAGATTCATGATTTTATTCTGAGTTAAAGACAGATCTGTTCTTGCTGCATGAAGCCAAACTTTAGAAGACAAATTATAAAAAATATCTTTTTACACTCAGAAAAAAAGGTTCTGATGTGAATTTTCTGAGAAAAACTATATTAAAGACTTAAATATGTCTGGCAACAACAGAAGCTCAAATCTTAGAGAAGGTTTTTTATTTGGTCAAATTTAGAAAACTAATTTGATTCTAACCGTTTTCATTCTTTTAGGCCGAGAGTCATTCACAAGAGTTTTAGAAAATCTCCAAGCTGCTTGTCATGTTAAGGCTTTCTGGTTCCATCAGGACCTCTTGGGTGCATTACTGCACTACTGGCTGTTGGCTAATGCACAAAACTCATTTAATATTGTAAAAACAGTCATTTAAATGTAATATATAGGTGTAGATTTTGAGGGATTTTAGAGGTTGTGTTTAGATTGAAGAGACTTCTTTGTTCAAAGCTTAAACATTTAACATGTTATGACATTTTCTGTATGATGTCATATCAGATGCACAGTGATGTTAAAGTGTCATAAAAGAGACAGCTCTAAAAGCTGTGTGTGAAATAATGGAAATAATTCCTGCAGCTGTAGTGCTATGACTTATTCTTACTCACTAAACACCGACATTCATTCAGGCACCAAATCCCAAAGGTTTCATTTCTAGTTAAGAGACACAAATTAAGTCCTTCTATATAATTAGACTCATTCCATGGTGGATAAACTTGAATGTACTCTACTGCATTTCTGTTACTGGGTTTTTTTTCTGTCAAACATTTTCATGCAAATTTTGTTTAACCATTCTCACTAAATCTCCCAGTAGTCCAGTGTCTGCAGGGAACAATGGAAGAAATCTAACAAAATACATTAAATATTGACAAGTTTTAGCAAATTTAGCAATCTGCTGTTTTCGGTGAAATGATGAAAAAATGCCCATCCCTAAACAGAAATACCACACATATCAAGTTTTTTTTAATACTAGTCCTATAAATACTATTCTGATGGTTGGAGGCTGCATTATAAATTTCCAGTCTCTGCCTCTCTGGGTCTATTGCCTTTTCTGGGTTTTCTTCCTCAGGTCACTGCACTTGTCAGGTCTGAGTACAGATGACATACCTTCAAACTCTCTCTCTGTCCCAGTCTACCCATCTTTGACTCATCCTTTACACTCATAAACACAAGTGCACACATGTTCCATTGTTAAACAGGAGGGTTAATGCCTTGCTGTTCAGTCATGTGGCCAATAATGGACCATAGCAACTGTGGACAGACAGATACACACAACAGATCTCCACACTGCATTACCCCCATTTGACTTTTTACATTATGACATGGTGCATACTTTGTGAAAAACTAAACTCTATTGAAGCATTGGCACAAAAACATTCTCTTATTGTAAAATCCAATAAAATCTGCATTTACATCATATTGGGTGTGACAGGTGAGGACATCTAAATGGTCTTGTTTGCTGCATCCTGCGGAGGACTGCATTTCAGTTTTATTCATATTTAGTCATCAACACACAAAAAACACTGACACCACATAATCCTAACTTTTTGAGAGTGTGTGCTGCAGTAGGGTCAGCCTGTGAGGCATCACGCTTAATGCTTTGTGGTTACTAGGGATGTAAATTACTGT
>JBAMIG010000013.1:15238131-15248677 GCA_037177335.1 Kiunga ballochi | reverse complement strand
GAAAAAATAAATAGCCTAGTCTTTTCAGATTTAGTTAAAGGGTCAAATAAAGTTCTTAGATTTAAAAAATGAGATGTTTCTGCCCAGTTACTCTCATTTCAGGCATTAAGGGGTTAATACAGGATTTTGGTGAAAAATAAATGTAACGCTGGATAGAAATACATCCCGTGATACTGCAACAGCTGACTGAAACAACATAAAGTAAATGGGAGGTGTAATAAATGCTAAACGTGGTTCAATGTGTGTGTTCAATGTGTTCAGTGTGACCTTTTTGGATCAGGCAATGGTCTTCTCTTCAATATTCCATTACTACAAATGCAAAACCATTTCTGGTTAATAAACAAAAACTTTGTCTCAAAAACAAACTGTTTCCAAAAAATAATAACAATATATTTACAGAATTTTCTAAAAATAGAACTTTAAATAGTATCTCCAACAATAGCTTAATATACATATTTGACAAATATTTGAACAGTCATATAGACAGATGTGAATATCTGGAGTTTTTATAAGTCATACTTAAACAAGGATCTCAAACTCTGGTTCATGCGGGTTTGAGACGCTTCCCCAATCCAACACACCGAATTCAAACAGAATGGGCCAAACACCTTGTTATCAAGTTCTGCTCAATGACACATTTCTTTTGAGATAAAGCTCGGAAACATCCAACACTTGCACAATTTACCCTTGAGGACTAGACTTCTGACATCCCTGTATTAATGATTTAACTCTGGGGTGGAGGGAGGAGAGATTTGTATTCATATCTAATATAAATTCATATTAGTTATTTATCTAAGTCTATTCAGACTTCTGCTATAATAGTAAACCTGCTTCCCACTTTATTAAAGTCATGGTCAGATTTATTCCACCTGTATGGGTCATGAGTATTGGGAAGCAGGTGAAACTCAAAAGAACAAATACCCTGCAAGGAAGAGCAATCAAATAAACTATTATTTAAAAATCTCAATAATAACTGAAATTTAATATAATGCATAGATACTTAACACAGTAGTTGAATATAGCCTGAGTCTTACTACTGACCTGAAAATTGAACCCCCACCCCAAACAATAATAAACAAATGCAAGTTTTTAAATACACCTGATAAAATAACATTTTTAAATATTGTTTAAAAAAAACACAGAAATAAAATCAACACAATCAAGTTGCATAAAACCAGACGGCAGACATATACACTCTACATCAGTGAGAAATGTCCTACACTGCAGCACAAATACTGTCTCCATCGCCCTTCGTTTCCATTTCAATAGTTTCATAATGTGAAGCCACAGTGGCACGTCTACACATCATCCATTCATCATAGACATGAACTGAAAGAGCCCAATCAGAATACAGTAAAAACTGAAGAAAATGAGCAAAGAAACAGTAAATCTGCTGCAGTAATTATTCAGAAAGTAAACATTTATTTGCTCTCTAACATAACTTTAATGTATAAAAACACTAAAATCACATATCAAAAACTTTTTTCACTACTTTTCCCTCCTTTTTTTCTTCTTCAAATACTTCCTTCTGGTGGTCACCTAAACCATCTGTCTTCATCCTCGTGTTTATTTCTTCAGTAAGCATAAAGGTTGACACATTACAGCACAAGAAAAGACCGCTTTACCTCATAACGTGTTTTTTTTTCTTGGTTTTCATCAAATTTCTCGTATTGAATCCTATTTTTTCTTTTTGGTCCCAGATTCTATGTCATTTATGTCTCTTTTGTCCTCCAAACTACCTAAACTATCTACTGTAAATTGAACAGGTTATGGAAGCTGAACAAACACAGGCAAGCAGAGTTAGTAGAAAATATATTTACACTGTTAATAATTATATTCGCTGGTTCCTCAGTGGCTGTATTTAAAACTGAAAGAAAGTTGTGCCCTGTTTGTTTGTACCCCTGATTACATGGAGCTGAAATAAGTTTTTAGTCTTAACCATCTTACTCTTGCTCCTGAATGTCATTGCTCAATACCCCAGGGATGGAAGTGTCCAGCATCCAGCAGTATTTTCCCTAACTTCTGTAGAAGCCATGGGTACCAATGCAGCCCATCATTCTGCACTTGGGAAGGTCCCACCATGCTGAAAAAGAGTCTTATTGGAGCAAACACCCAGTGGGACAATTGGTGATTGTTCACAGCAGCATAGCAAGATGCCAGCACACTATTAACCACTATAGACCCATGCTGGGTAAGGGGAGCATATAACCCAGTACTCCTCTGCTCCTTCACAGAGGTAACAACTGAAAGTCTTGCATGTGATTCTGTTTCCCCTGTAGATGTGAAAACACACTGTCCCGGCCGGACCTCACTGGCAAATACCGTCCTCGGACCCGCTCCATGACTCGGCCTACCCCTCCGTTCACAGCCAAAAAGCATCTGTTGAGCTGTTTCTCCCCGCCCTGACTTGTTCAGTCCAACAGCACAGTCTGTGGTAAAGATCAGGTGAGCAGCGGTGAGCGTAATGTTCAGTCCCACATCTGTGCTAATAACGTAGAAGACCTTTGTGACATTTGGCTGGTGATCCAGAAAGGACACAACAGGGCTGTAGAGAAGTGGAGCGTGGTTGTCTGCTGTTGAGGAAGCCAAGACGCGGTCGCCAGGGAGGAGGTCACGCATCTTTTTAGTAGCACCACCTTCAAGGTTAACCTGAGCATCGCCAGGGAAACAACCACCTGTTTTGGCTGCTACTGAGTGATCTGAAAGGCGAAAGAGATGCAAAGTCATCATATTTAGTATAATGATTTTTGTTTTGGTCCTATTGTACAGCTTATTTTATAGACCGGGATGAAAGGAAACACACAAGAAGAGAAAAAAAACACAAAATAAATGGAATTCCTCTCAGGAGTTGAGCAA
Source organism: Kiunga ballochi (assembly GCA_037177335.1). Taxonomy (NCBI): domain Eukaryota; kingdom Metazoa; phylum Chordata; class Actinopteri; order Atheriniformes; family Pseudomugilidae; genus Kiunga; species Kiunga ballochi. The sequence goes on along the minus strand of JBAMIG010000013.1, from coordinate 15,245,821 downwards.
CAACTCAGCGGTATTTGGCCCCGCACGGTGAGTACACCTGCACGTTATTCTAGGTCACTCAGTGATTTACAGTATGAAGCAGGTGAGACTTTGACACAACTCAAGCCTTTATCTTGGGGGATCAGAAGTGGGTAGCTAACATAGAAGACAATTTTAAAACTTTGTTCTCTGTCTGGCTTTGGCTCTTCTTATTACAGGTCAAGCTTACATCCATATAAACATACAGTTTTAATTAACATGTTACTAACACTATATGTAAATCCATCCAGAGTTCAAACCAAACTTTAAATTGTATGATTGATAAAACATAAATACACAATTATTTAGAAACTCATCTATTCTTTATCTGTCTTTTTTCCACATATGGCCATGCACAACTTCAAATCACAACAAAACACATTAAAAGCACGCCTTAGTGCACCACTGCAATTGAAAAAGAGCAGGAGGAAGAAAAATTGTCTGATACCGACCAATTTCTTACACAAAAACACACATATTAATGGTTTGTCAGCCAATTACTTGACAATCAACACTCAATACTGAAAGAATCTTATTTTACACACATATTTACTTACTGTAACTATTACTGGGGTTTGCTTTTGCCTGGGCCGTCACAGGCTGTGCAATCAATTCTATCTGAGTGTCTAAATTGGTGGCCCTTTAAGACGTGGTAAGATGAGGTGGCAAGATGGGGTAGTAGGTAAAAGCTAATGGATAACCAGCTGATTGTATCAACGCAGTCAGAGCACGGTCTGGGGTCAGGGAAACAGGAAAGTACACAGACTCAGACCTGGTTTTAGATACTGTTTGGATTACAGCAGCAGTTTGAGATTTAAACCAAGTCACATGCTCACTCTCCATGACTACATGTGGACTGAAACACTGAATAGAATAGAATAGAATAGAATAGAATAGAATAGAATAGAATAGAATAGAATAGAATAGAATAGAATAGCTTTGAAATGAGAAAATCATTAGTATAAGTGTCTATGTTTGTGTAGGAGGGTCGTCTCAAGGCAGCCAAATATTTGTCCAAGGTGTGTGTCAGTAAGCCTGAAGGCTTCAGAAGTGGACTGTGATAAGACTCAGATAAGAGATCTGAGAAAATCCTACTGAAGGAAAAGGAACAGCAAAAACAAAGGGGGAGTTAATCATCTCACAGCCTGCTAACCTCAGCTAGGCACAGACTCAACTGCTAGAATGTAGTTTGGCATCAAATAACTGGTGGTACCAGACATGGGTAAATGGATTTCTAAAATCTCTCCCAGGTTGAAGTAGCTGGATGAGGAATGTTGTCAGCTATTGTTTTCAGGAGGACCGCAGCTGATAAAGAAGGTGTGCTGTGAACTATAAGGCTACATTGACAGCATATTTTTAAAAAGAAAATGTTATATTAAGGAGATTTTTTTTAAAAATGTAAAGAAGCTTCAAAAATCCCTTCAGAGTAGAGCTTGTTCACATTTTTGTGTATAAAATGTACCGTTGGGATCACAGCGACCTTTTGATGAGATCTGACCAAGAAGTGAGACTCAATAAAGCAAAGAACGCAGGTGCACACCCTGCTTTGATTGCCTCCCAAAAGGCCATGCACACAAATACACTCACTGGCTGATGGTAAAGGCACTGAAAGGCAAACTGCTAAATATCTCAGCCACATTAGTGGTAATAACAGCTAGTCACCAATGGCACATGCAACTATGTGCATATAAAATATCCTTACCTGACTTGACGCTACAGTGGATATGAGCTTTGGACTCATAGTTGACCCAGTCAAATCCTGCTTCTACAGCCAAGCGGGCCAACATGCCATACTTATTTCTATCCCTGTAAGGAAGGAAACGACACATTTTACTTCTATTAATTCTGTCACAAAATTATAACGTTCTCCTTAAAAGTGTGAACACAAAATTAACATGTTTGTCTTTTAAGAATATTCTGGCTTTATTCTCTCTTTTTTTTAAGTGTCTGACAGCATGATTCATCAATTTACTGACAAGTTGACTGACTGCCAGACACACACTGTAACTTCCGCACGCCCACCTGTCTGAGGTGGTGATGTCGACAGCCCGTCCTTCATAGTGCAGCGAGTCTTCTGAATGATGACCGTCCTCATCCCAACCCTCTGTCACTCTCAGCTTTACACCTGGCCACATGTTCACCACGGAGATGGCCAGTGAGTTTAACTTGTCTTTGCAACGCTAAGGCATGCACACAAAGAAAAGGAAGACCAGTTGTAAGAGACAATAAAGTCCGACCCAAATACAGAAACTGAAGCGTTGAAAGCGAATGTATCCTTCCTGTCTGCTAATAAGTACAGGTCAACAAAAAGAAAGTATAAAAAGAAGAAAGCTTTGCACTAAAAGTTCAGATAATGGCATAAGTAGCTAGCTCTGAGCTCCGTCACATTGTAGGAAGAACACAACAGAAGGACTGAAAATATGGACATGTAACTGTGTCAAGTGAAATCTGTCAGGTGAATGGTCAAAGTACACATGGCTGGGATTGAGTGTTTATTTTGGTTGTTTTGAGGCCCAATTTGCTCTCTAATATATCCCATTCAAACAAATGCAGAGATTTGAAACCACATTTTTTAATCCTATTAGTAGGCCCTCTAATAATAAGAATTGAATTTAATTATAGCTCAATTAAAGCATTGTTACAATTTGATGCAGAGATAGATTTGTGAACAATGTGCAAAAAGAAAACTTTTATGGGAGGAAGTTATTCTTTTCTTATAAAGCTGAAAGTAGAATAGTTAAATGAGGTTTAATGTTTCCGGTGGTGTCGCCTGTGAGAAAGTCATTTTCAGCACCACACATGATGAGTCAGAAAATTGTACAATGACTGACACCGCCTGGGTGGGAGTAAAAAGCAGCAGGAGTAGCTCAGGATGTCCGGTAGCGAAATCCAGAGGTGAAACTAAGGGTTAATGAAATCAATCACTTTGGTTTAAACATTTAACTGACAGCAAACATTCAGCACACAATTGGAGGCAACGATGCAATCTGGCCTGAAGTGACTTGTTTCATTTAGTTCTGTGGAAGATGATGTTCCCACTTGAGAACATGTGGCTAAAAACCGTTTTGATCCATTTGGATGTTAGATTTGACGCGCACATAGTAACCTAGTATTAACCTTTGCGCTTGTTTGCACGCGCACCTGTAGCATCGACCCTCCTCTCACCTGTGTCATGAGCCTGTCGGCGCCGGTGTCCTCTTCATCTTTGAAAATGATGTCTGTGTTGTAATTCGGCTTCAGTTCTTTGAAGCGCTCGGAGATGCGCGTAATTTTGCCCTCCGGCTTCCCGCTGGCTCCCAGGGTCTTCTCTGCGACGTTGGGGATGAATTGCTTGAGGGCGAGCGGGATAAGCTTCTTCGGGAGGCGCCTCTTGCCGTATCCCCTCCCCGGCCCGCAGCCCTCCGTGGCAGGTGCGAGGAGGAGGAGGACCAAGGCACACAGAGAGGCGGTGAGAGGAAAGAGGGAGATCTGCATCGCCCCGGGGGGAGGGAGGACTCTCCCGGGGTAAAGAGAGATGACTTCAGTACTTCCTCGGTTTAGTTTCCATAATGCGTGACAGTTGCAACACCACGTCCGAAAACATCGGATAAAAGCAGATCAGCTCCTCAGCTACACGAGGCACCATGAGGATACCAAAAAAGTTTCCGCTTGTCCTAAAACACTGGCCAGCTCTGAGAAAGTCAGCTCCCGCTGCCTTGCAGAACCAGCAGAATGGGTGTAGGCTGTAAAGTCCGTGTATTTAAACAAACAGGTTCAAAGTCGATTTGGTGGGTGTGAGAGTTAAAGAGAGAGAGAGAGAGCGGTTACTGATATCCAAGTTGTAGTGTTGTGGTTTCTCTCCAACTTTTTCTTTTGCTCTGGGAATCTGTCACATCATGAGACACTTTCTCCTGTTTGCTTGATGCCCTCTCTGGACTTGCTCTCCCCGCGTGCGTCAAGCTGCAGCTTTCCAGTTGAATTGAAGGGATTTGAGTGATCCAAAACGATCTGTTGCCACTTCAGACCGCACCCTGCCAGTCCTGCCCTCCTCCTCCTCTCTCCCTCGCTCCCTGTGTCCCTGTACTCTGCCACCCACCCCGCCCCTCCTGGGCATAGGGCGCACTGGAGAGTCCGGTCCGCACTCAGCTGTCAAACTGCAGAGGAGCAAAGAGAAGCTTTGCCCTCCATTGCTACCAACTTATCATTTACATTTATTGTAAAGGATACATGTATCTGTCTTTAAAAGCTTTGCACAATGATAAACATTTCTTTCTTTCTTTTGTTTTTTTTTTGTTGTTGTTCTTTTTTGTTGTTTTGCACTGAACAGCAGACAACCAGAATCAATTAAATCGATTTGTTTCCCAGAGCAGAATATGCTGCCAGTAATTTCTTTGCATTCCAATATTAAACTTGAACAAGGGTCAGAGACTGGTTGATGTGGGGTTGACTGACCAGGTAATTGGAGTAATTTAGCAGTGATGAGAAAGACTAATTGTCTAGGTGTTTGACAGGAGAGCTAACTGATGGATTGTCCTGATGAATGACTGATTAACTAGCTGAGTGACAGATCCCTGAAAGGCTGATTAACTAACTTACAACAGTGATAATTAGTAAGTAAACAGGAGAAATGCCTCAGTTAATCAGCTTCCCAAAGGCAACTTAACACAAATGTAATTCACTAAGTTCTGCTTGCTTAGTTTTCCGAGTGCCTGAGACTAACTCTCACACACATGTTCATACACACAGAAATACACCAGCAAACTCAGCCCTGCTGAATTAGCTCTTCAAATATTTGCCAGCAGAAAATCAGTGGTCTCACCACTGTTTCTCGGGGCTGGCTCCTTTGAATGAATTGAACTGTGCAGGGCTGAGGTTTTCCACACTTTATGTTTTATTATTTGTGAGTGTAAACACCATAAAGTATTTTTTGCTGCTCCACCGCTTTTCATGTCTCTTTATGGAACAGAGAAAGGCAAAGAGAGGGATTCCCAAACAGTAAACAACCATGTACACTTGTGTTTACTTTGCAGCTGAAATAGAACATGCATGGACACTTGCATGAATTCAGTGAAACCTTCCCAGTATGGAAAATGCAAACTGGATAGAAGAAATGAAAATTTGAGGTGGGTGTTTTTAGCTTTCTGATGTGGAAAAGTTTTGATAAAAATTGTAGAAGATAGAGACTTCTCTTTGCATGAAACAGGATTCAAATATGGAAAAGTGACACATGTATGATTCATTGTCTTTAAAGATACAATTTAAAGTTAATTTCCTTTGAATGTCCTGTTGATTAACAGGAAGATTCAAACATATCTGGAAATTAGAGTTGCAATTCTTCAGCAAGTAAAAGATTACAAGCATCAGGCATGTATATTGTCCAACTTGAAGATGAGAAACATGGGGCAATAAGCATGCTCTGTCCAAAGGGTACAGAATCCTCCTATCACCATCTCTAAAGCTCAGTAATTGCAGTTTATCTTGGCTGTTAAATTTACCACTTTGCACTTTGCATAAATGACATGTCTTTCCAGACATCACATGGAGGACTATCCCTGCTGTGGGTTGTTCTTATAGTCTCCTGCTTACAAAACTATAACAAAAGAACTGAGGATTTTAGAGCAGCTTAATGCAACAACCCAATGCAACTAAGTATAAGTGGGTTTACTAACAATCTTCTTTAGTTATATGTTATAGGAGATTATCTATTGTTTAAAAACGACCGCCTCAAACGAGTACCATGAATAGAAATGGATAGTGTTCATGGTTTTTCTGACCACACTACAAAATAGCCAAAGGGTAAATTGAGAGTGTACTTCTTCAAGGAGGATAGTACAGTATTTCCTAAACTTGAGGGATACAATTTTCACCAACAATGAGCATGTTTTACTTTTGTAGGGATATATCATTCCAACAAGTTTAATGAAAGTGAGTTAAATATTTCTGTGCATCATTGCTGACTGACAGACACATAGCATAACTCCAATCTGGCTCTTGTCTTTGCAGAAGGGTCAAAGGTTTCATATGCACTTAATGCATGCATATGGGAAAATGAAGGAATTATAAGCAACTGCCTATTTTACTTTATTATATCTTTTGCTTCTGCATTCAGTATTTCTGATGCTCTGGTGTCAATCCCAGCTGACATCAGGCGAAAAGCGGAGTACACCCTGGATGGGTCATCCATCCATCACACATAGACGCACAACCGTGCACACTACATCTTTATAAAATTATCAAATAACATTTCAAATGTGAAAATCCTGTTTAGGTGTTTACATTGTGCACTGCTAGTATTGTAGGCAGTGTTAGCAATTCCTGATCAAGCAGGTAAAAATCTTGTCCGGCAGCATTTCTGACCAGTCACCAAACCAGATGAATTTAATGAACCCAGTTCATCTGCTGGGTAAGCAAGCTGGTCAGTGAAAACACTTTTTCTAAATGTACTAGTAGATTCCAAAACCTTGCCAGCACTATTGCTTTATAGCATCTGAATTTGCCCCCTCTGATCCTAAGGTGTTGCACATACAAAGCAGAATCTACTGCACATAAAGCTTTGTATTAATCATGTGTGCAGAAAGCTACATGCAAATTTGTCTGAAACGAAATGTTCACAGGCATGTTTTTTCCAGTAACTATAAACTTTTGAGGGTGTGTGTGAGCATGCGTGTGTCATCCCTCCTTTGAAGATCATAAATACAGGCACAGCTCCAGGCAGGCCCGTTGCCTATTCAGCATGGCTGCTGACAATGCTTCTGAAGTGGTAACACGTTCCCATCCATCCCTCCCTCAATCCATTTATCTTTCCGTTCATCTTGGCATCCGGAGAGAACGCCACAGCCTTTTAAGCAGACACCAATCAGATCAGATCAAACCAAAAGTGAAGACTGACAACTCACCAAGCAAAATCGTACTCTTCTGTGACTATTCATCATGCTGTCATTGTTTCAGTCCAACACTTTTCCTGTTCACTTGTTTTCTAACAAGGAAAATGTTTGCACACCGTAAGGTATCAGCTCTAACACATACGCCTGCTTGCATGGCCATAAAAATACAAGGAAAGTCACATATCCAGACATCTATGCATAGTGCGTACTCACATGCACACAGATATAACACACACTAGGCCAGCCGACAAGCCAACCAAGCATCGGGCCCGCGCCCATTGATGTTTGTTAAAGTTATTAATTTTCTCTGTGAAATAAGAGGCCACGGTGGCAGGACAGAAGGAGATGGGTGCCAGCCGCAGAAGCTCTCTCTGCTTTCATCTACTGACACTGAGGCTCTACGAGTCCACAGCCTTCACATGGGCATCGGGGTTACCCACGCATACCCAGGGCCCTAACCAACAAAGGTTTTGAGAGGGGCAAAAGGAAGAAGACAGATGAAAGAAAATGCTCATGAGACTAAAAGAGAAGGAAAGGCTGTGAAAAATGATTATACAGAAAGTCTGAGCTAATGAAAGATGGTGAGAAAACTGTAAAAAGACAGTGATGATAATAAAGCTTTCCGTGCTTCCTTAAGTATCAAGCATTTAATCCATAATTTATACAATTTTAAAAATGAAGACAAAATATTTAATTTTATTATTATTAAATTTATAATATTGGAATATTATTACCTCCTCCCTGAGCCGCCACCTTACCGTGGTGGAGGAGTTTGTGTGTTCCGATGATCCCAGCAGCTATGTTGTCGG
>JBAMIG010000013.1:15223812-15238031 GCA_037177335.1 Kiunga ballochi | reverse complement strand
GGGCTTCCCTCCTTGAGCTGCTGCCCCCGCGACCCGACCTCGGATAAGCGGCAGAAGATGGATGGATGGATGGATATTATTAAAACCTGATCAAATATAAAATAAACTTACCTCCAATAGTGGGCTCAAGCTAGTTTTGTTGCACAGTTTTGTTTCAAGCAACTGAAAAATGTACTGTTAATAAACAAAAAAACAACAAACCTGAAGGAATCAAGATAAACCTTAACATTATAGCAGATATTTATTTGTTCAGTATACCTACTACCTTCTTTTTTTTATCACAGATGTGTCATTTCTGACCATCATGTGAAGGTAGCTTACTGCAGTTGCTTAGCATGTTTCAAGCTTGATGTTTCCAAATCATCAGTGGATACAGTTCATCTTTTTCTTCTTGAAGTAGTTTTGCATGACCTGTGTTGTATTAGACATAATTATGTTTTTAACTGGATATTACAAATTGATTTTTGGAGTAAAACATACTAAGTTGTTTTTCTTGCTTGTATCTGTAATGACCTTTTTATCTAATAGTGACCTTTACAGGGTGCATTGTGCCTCTGACTCAATGACAGCTAGGCAAGAGCCTAATGGCAATGAATAAAGCATGTATGGAAACTCACCAGTTGAATGAACAATGAATTAATGAATTAATTTATTTGAATATACATGCAGAAATAGAACATTTTAAGGGTTAATTCATTTTCAAGCATGTAGAAAAAAGAAAGCTAAAAATACAGATAAGGTTTGTTAAAAAAAATGATGGAACGTGAATGAAGGGGTAAGAAACCTGAATGGCATGGCACAATATTTAGTAAACAAGTGATTGTGAGTTGTTTTTCACTGAAAGCTAGCGTGTTTGTGGCTTGTGTAATGGAGGGGTTAAAGGACATTTTGCTAAAGGTAACAACAGCTGGTGGCTAAAACCACCATCCCTCGTCACCCCTCCTTCTGCTCCTTCTGTCCCTCAACACACTCATTCAACCCCACACCACAATAAACACCTCACACTATCTTCATGTGTCAGGCATCTGAAAACATTAAAGGCTTTTTATCTTAAGTGACAAGATGATAGCATTTCCTGGATCTGCTGCAATTATCTGATTTCTTCACACGTTTTGGTAAACATTTTTGCTAGTGAGTGCAACCCAGTCAGTGCCAGAAGATAAGAAGTTAAGTCATAGCTAACATGGCAGCCAGAGAAAACCACAATAGCCAAACCCGTCTGTCAATGGTTGAGAGTGGCACCAGTACCAGTTTTACTAAAGGCCATTTCAGTGTACCGTGTTTGGTTTGAGAGCAGACAGAAGGAAAATAAAAGCAGGGTAATATAAAAGTAGAGCACAGGCTAAATGTGTCTTGGAGTTAGCGGGCAAGGATAGCCACCGCATGGCTAAAGCAAACAAAGCTGCCCAGGGGACTGAAGAAGGTTTCGCTGCTTTCTGACATTAAACACATATGCATGAAGGGGCAGAAGCCCACGTTTATGCACATACACGCTCAAACATGCAGGAACCAGAGAAAAGTATTGCAGTTAACAAGCCAGAGGACATGAAATACATTCATATGCGCTTAGATAAGCTCTAGACAATTGTGTGCAACACTTAGTCCTGGATTAATGCACAAAAAACAGCATTATTAAAAGAACACATAATAAAAATGTATGGATGTACATCTTCACTACTATTTCTGAGTAGTTAATCTTTATTTTTGTTGAAAGAAAAGCTCTGGAAAATGGAAAAATAACAATCATGGTCATTTGATATCTTTCTCTAAGTTATGTTCATATAATTGAAATATTAGTCTATATCTAAAACATTGATTATTTAAGGAGGGTAAGTAAATACTTTTTGTGTTTTACCATCAAGATTAACAGTAAGTCATTTCTGCTTAAAAGTAGCTAAAGTTTTCTGATCCTTGTGATTTTCCGTGAGTGGTGTGCTTAATCATACATCAGACGAGTCTTAAAAATATAAGGACTGTGTAAGAGTCATAGATTGAAGACTCTCTTAAAGATTTGCTGACGAAGATGAGCTGATCTGGGCTAATAACAAGTCTACTAGCTGGTCATGCCAACAAAAATGCTGTCTAGTGCCCCTCCTGCTACATATGTCATAAGAGGGATTTTTTTCCCTCTCTCTTCCTTCTCTACATCCCTCTCTCACCAGAGTATGTGCCACATCTGTGGGCTCTGCGGTGATGTTTCTCTGCTCAGAATGGATTCACCAGCTCAAAAACGTCCTTATTATATTTATATTTTACTACACCACTAGAAACCCATGCCAGCTGGGCTACAGAAGTTTGGGCAGAAAAAAGGAAGAGAGAGCAAAGGGGCGGAGGGCTAGTGAGAAAGAGAGAGGAATATATGATGGAAAAAAAAGAGAGGGAAGTAAATGAATATAAAGCAAGAGAAGATACACAAACGCACAGACAGCAAAGTTAGGACAAAAGTAAAAGTTTCTTAAAAAAGAAGGTTTGTGTGGGAATCCCAGAATATGCATAGATAATGTTATTACCTAAAGAGATGTGTTGAAAATCCATATAAAGGATAAGCAAACTTTTCATTGCTGTCAAGTTACACGTATTTCAACACACATGTCAAATGCATACAGTAACCAAAATCAGAGACAAACACACATGGTTCTATTTTTTTAGCTGGAATAAGGACAGAGGGATGTGGTTTTGAGAAAATCCATAAAGGGAAAACTGATGAGAGACGAAGACGAGAGAAAGTTCACAGATGACGATAGAGGAGGTCAAGAGAGGGTAAGCAGGATAACAGAATGACAATGGAGGACATGAGCAAGCAAGGAAACGTCTGCCTGACAAAGGCATAAAAGCAGTGCAGAAACATATCATTTTAATTAGAGGGTTCATTTTCCTGCCACTATCTCCAAAGCGCAACTTATTAATATACATTTTTACTTTCAGTTGACACAATTACATTAATGTAGTTACAGTGACATATAAAGTATGTGTCTATACTTTTTCACAAGTTTGCAGAGAAAGTATAAAACTAATTATTAACTAAGATTGGACGTTTTCTAAAAATGTAACCAAAGCTTAAATCTATCAATCTTGAAACATTTATGTAAAAGGCCTGTGGCAGGTTTTCTTTTTTCTGACACAGAGTTACAACAAAGTAATGTCACCCTAAATGTTTCCCAATTTTTTTTAAATACAGGTAATTCACTATTTTTTTGCTGAAGGGACCCATTTAATCTTCACAGGTTGAGTTTTTTCTTGCAAGACAGTTCTTTAGTAAACTGGACACTATTATTTATTTTGCACAGTCAATTTTTTCAGCCACTGCATTCAGCTGGGGCATGCATTTTGTCCACCACACCCATTTTAAAAGTAGAAATTTGTGCACTGCAAAGAAGACTCTTCACTATTAAAAAGGTAGAACATATAGCAATTAACTGTGTAAATGAACTAAATTAAAAGCTGGCACAAACCATATGAAGTCTATTGCTAATGGGACTGAAGTGGCCAAGCCAAGCAAGCTGGCACTAGCCAGTAGTGTTAACCAGTAACAAATAGTCCTTACCAAGAACCAGGGTCTTGGTGAGGACTACTGGGCGTTGGCCAAAACACACTTGAACAGGGCCAAATGAGTGAAAGAAAGTACAAAACTGTCTGAAACATAGAATTTGATAGAGCTTTTGCTCAGAGACAAATAACTTCCTCCCTATTAAATTCACGAATAGTGACATTTCTTGCAAGTAAATTTATAAAAACAGTCACAAAACCTGCTTACATTTATATGGGAGATTTGATTGGCCTGTAAACTCTCTTGCAGCTAAACTCTCGCACTTGGGTCTGCGGATCAATCAATCCACAACACAAGCTACTCTAGCAAAGCAAAACAAATCAATTCAACCTATCACACCAAAAAGCCACTTAATTGCCACTTACATTCATATGTAGCTAACCTTAAGCAAATCCCAAATTTATTTATAAATTATTTATAAATAAGTACATAAACTACATACTACATATGAAAAATTATATATGAATATAAATAAATACATTTTTAAAAAATGTTACAAATATATAGTTTTTTTATTTATTTATTTATTTTATTAATTATTTTATTTACTTTTATCCTAATGAACAACCATGTAATAGAAAACAGCCCCATAAAAGATTCAGGATCTTACATTTGAACATCTGTTGCCATCAACATCAACATGTTATTCTGACAGAAAGCACATTTTCAGTGGTTTCCTTTGAAGTTGCATTAAGGTTTTTGTTCTGGATTCTGTTTTTAGCTCTCACTGCCATCCTGGCCAACTCTATTGGTCATTTGAATAACGCAATTAGATGCTCGAATTTCATTAATAGTCTCTGTAAATATGTCTTGTGAGGTTAATACCAAACAAATGAACTTAAGAATAACTTAAGAATAAAAGATTACTTAAGATTCATGTCAAAATAAGCATATAAGCAATAAGCATTAAACTAAAATCACAATCGCCTGTAGCTCAGGTGGAAGAGCAGTTTTTTTCAGCCAGAAGGTTAGGAGTTCGATTCAAGGCTTCCCCTGACTACATGCTGAAGTGTCCTTGGGCAAGACACTGAACCCCAACTAGCCCCCTGATGTGCCTATTGGGGTGTGAATGTGTGAATGGGTGGATGTGGCTACATGGTGTAAAGCGCTTTGAGTGGTCACTAAGACTGGAAAAGCGCTATATAAGTATGAGGCCATTTACCATTTACAATAGTTATGGTATCTGCTCAGACAATGTATTGCTTTTTCTCCACATTTTTAACCCCTGGGGAAATCGGTGCAAAAATACATTTATATAGTCTTTTTTCTTACCTTCTATTCATGTTAAATGAACTTTTTAAAAATAACAAGATCAAGTAAGGTGCTTTTTAAACATTTGTGATGTGTTCAGTTCAGAAACAGTAAAGTGATATCTGCAGATTATTCTGATGACATAATTATGGAGTAGGATGTTTAGGGGAAGGTGTCTGTTAATTTTATTTCCTTTTAATTTTAAGCAAAATATGTTGCTTTGTTGTCGCTTTGTTGTGGTTGTTGGTAAAGAAAATGGATATTTTAGTGTTATTGTCACATTTGTTTTATGGTACATAGCTCTTCTCTCGAATATTTGGTGACTGATCTAAAATGCTATAATATACTTGTACCTCAAATTAATTACTTTCTCAATCATATTGGTGTTGTCTATTTCATTCAGTATTTCAGATTTCATTTTAATCAAGTTTTTCTGTGGAAAATCCAAGGTGAAAGATACAGCTAGTCACTAACTATGTGTGCATAAAATTTGCAGTGTGTAACATTTACTGTAAACTGAAGCTTACCCCTTTGTCTTTTGTGTACAGTCATACATGATGCATTCGCAAAATTACAACCACATCAACAAACCATAAAAAGTCCTGTGGTGAAAGTGCCCACACTACATTGCATTGCACTGGAAGTGCTCATCTTGTCAGTGGACATCCTGTTGATCTAGTCAACAACACATTTGAATTCTATTCTTACAAAACAGAGTGGTAAATTTCCTGTGACACTGCAGCTTTGTGAACAGGACATTTGTCTTATGTCCACAAGCAACAGTGATGGGCTCTAACAGACACCTGATTGTTGTAAATGGACAAACTGAACAAATGAATTTACTGAACAGAAGTCTTCCCGTATGGGGAGGAAAGTGGAAGGAACTCCAGTGTTATTCCTTTGTGCACTGCAAACCATTCCCTAACAATCACTACTGCCAGATATCATTCCACACAAAGCAGTTTGTATAATCTGATCAAACTCAACCTCTTCTCTGTTCTAGTGATATGGCTTTGAATCAATATGAAAGCCATGTCAAAATGAAGGCTGTAAAATAGCAACTGAATATTTGTGCTGGATCACTGTTATAGATGTAACACAAATAACTGCCGTGATATTGGTCTGTATGGCTCAATTTCCTCAAGGCTACGTTGACCCCACCAAATTAATCAGAACTGTGTTTATAAAGCAAAGTTAAGAGCCTTTAATTATAGATCATAGCACTTATGATGGTTCAAACAACAGAAAATTACCTAGAAGTTGTAAATGATTCCTCACTAAGGATCAATAAATGAATTTTCATCAGGATAACACGTGATTCTGTACAAAACTCTGCTTTGCTGGGCTGCACAGTGCTGTAGTGGTTAGCACCATGGCCTTGCAGCAAAAAGGTCACTGTTTCGAGTCTTGGGTGGGTTGGAAAGTTCAAACAGAGGCCTTTCTGTGTGGAGATTGCATGTTTGTGTGGGTTCTTTGCAGATACTGTGGCTTCCTCCCACCATCCAAAGACATGCACGTTAGGTTAATTGGTCACCTTAAATTCTCCCCAGGAGTGAGTGTGAATGGTTGTTTGTCTCTCTGTGTTGGCCCAGTGACGGACTGGTGACCTGTCCACAGCGTACCCTGCCTCTCGCCTGCAATAGGCCCCAGCTTCTTCGCAACCCTGAGTCGCACAAAGATGCATAGAAAATGGATTGCGTTTGCTTTCCTTACTGCAAATTTATTTAATAATATTTAATCTGTATAATAGAAAAAGGAAAGGATATAAGTGTATCCAGAAATGATTAAAGCTCTTTTAAATGTTACACATAACTGTTCTCATTCATAATTTTAGCACAAATTTGAAAGGCTTTTGTGCATATATAACATTTAGAAATGAGCTAGAGAAGCATAAAAGAGCCAAATCACGTTGTAAGGAAAGTGTTTAGTAGAATCAACCTTTCAAAAAAGGAATAAAAAAAACATAAAACAGGAGATAAAGTGAATCAGTTATCAGTGGTTCAGACAGCTGGGTTGAAAAAAGCCAGGAAAGGAAGAAAGAGCAAAAGAAAAAGATGGATGACTATGAGGACTGGTACTGATCAGTAGCTCTTTTGTGATGCGGCTTCCAGCTTCCAGCCCACTGATTGGTCAGCTGCCTAACTCAGAACATGCGTTCCCACAATCCCTCAGCACCACTTCAATCCAACCACATTGGTTTACCACGCTGTGGCTCAAAACAGTGCCTGCTGGCATGACCAACATATCAATAAATTCATTACACATTTATACTGAAATATTTATACTGCAGCCGTGTGTTTTGCACAGAGATGGTATTTATAGTATTTGTGTGTGTGTTTTTGTGTGTCCCTGAGTACTCACATTTATAGCACTGTGTCACACCGTAGCTGTGTGCTGCGGTGAGACAGATGTCTGGGGTGGGGGCGTCAGCCTTTGGGGGTTTGTATGAAGAGTAAACGAAAACAAGAGTAAAGACAGGAATTTAACAGAAATGTGTAAAAGATGAATAAAGTCTAGATCCAGTAAATGTTCTGTCAAGGGGCCGTGACAGAATTACTCTGAGACTGAAAAAAAAATGGGCTAAAATTCTCCAAATAAAGGAACATAAATAGAAAAATGAAATAGTCTTCCATTGGGAGCACCCTCCCATAGCTAAAGACAGAGAAATATTTATTCTTTGAACAAAAAGAAACGAGGGAAATAACATGGTGTTTTATTGTTCAACTGTTTATTGAATAAGGACATTCACATTCTAAGAGCCGTTTAGATACTTCACTATTGTTTGCATGGTTACAATAGATTTCATAAAGTCTATTCAAAACAGTAGCAGAAGACTACGTGCTATCTAGACCATGACAAAAGGGGTGAAAAGGCCACCAACAAGCCCTTTTAACCAAGCTCCCAAAAAACAGATTAATGAAACCACATTGGTGTAATTTTGTCCTTTGCCAGAATCTCCATATTAATCATATCAACCATTTGTACTATTATCTCTCTTTTGCTTGTTTTTTTTCTCAATGGACAGTAACAAATGGCTGTTTCCATTGAAGCAGGGCTTTAGCCAGATGGGATTGTTGTGTGTGAATAACATTATGGAATAATACATTTTCCATAAGTGATGCACAGTGATGCAAGAGATGCATCAGTTCCATTGTTGCAAAAAGACGCCAAGATATCCTCTAAAGACTTTCACACTTTGATCGAGCTGTGTGTTTGATCCCATAACTGAATTACATGATGTTTTTAAAATGCTCACTGCATTCATAGTATATTTTTTCCTTAATGGCAGAATGAATTGAGGGATATGCTTGATGTTTGTGTCACAAATAAGGATCAAGAACAACAGGAGGATCTTAGGCTTTTAAGGTTAAGTGCAGAATTTATAGGATAAAGTGTTTAGTTGTTAGAAATATAAGCAAAGGACTTTTTTAACTGCACAGTTCATGATGTTAGTGATACGGGATTGTGAGTGTGTTGATGTGTACTTTCTTTTTCTAGACCAACTGTTGAGTTGTTAACCAGAAAATGTCGACACAAACAAAAATACGTTTCTATGAAAATGCAATTTTAACACAGTCAATTTTCCTACAGGGATTTGTGGAAATTTTTACCCAAACATGAGCAGAATGTAAGTAATAGTCCATTTCTAGGGCCAGTTTACTGTAATTGATGCATGCTGTAGCTCTGAAGGTGTTGCCCTTTTCAGAAACCAGATGGGAGCGGATCCATCTCTCGTGAGATCATGTGATCTGGAGTGCTTTTTTTTTTACGTTTCCCCCTCTTTAAATACAGAGGGTTTGTTTGTGCAACGTTCTCCTTCTCGTCCGATGACTGTTTGCCATTGTTGAACAAAGTTAAGAAGGCAAAAGTGGTGTCTGAGGAGGCCAGAAAGAGAAAGTGGGAAAGGGATGGATCCAAAGAAAAGACACAAGCTGACACTGGCAAAGAGTTTGCTCCTTGGATGATGAAAGACCAGTGTGGATGCAAAACCCACTTCCTGTTTGCCTCAGTATTATTGGACTGGTAAGTTAGCTCTTTGCCACTTGTGCAAACATACAAAATGTGATGTACTGTTTCACATCTTTTAGTCAGTGTTTATCCAATACAGTGGCCTGATGAGCTGCAAAAGATTGCAGTATACATTGGCTGTATACCTTAATTGCCTGTTTATCCATCCATCCATCCATTGTCCACCACTTATCCAAGGTCGGGTCCTGGGGGCAGCAGCCTAAGGAGGGAAGCCCAGACTTCCCTCTCCCCAGCCACATTCACCAGTTCATCGGGGGGAACCTCGAGGCGTTCCCAGGCCAGCTGCGAGATGTAATCAGTCCCGCGTGTCCTGGGTTTTCCCCGGGGCCTCCTCCCACAGGGACGTGCCTGGAGCACCTCAACAGGAGGCATCCTAACCAGATACCAGAGCCACCTCATCTGGCTCCTCTGGAAGTGCAGCGGCTCTACTCTGAGTAGTAGAGGCTCTGAGTCTCTACTCCTGGATGGCTGGCTTCTCACCCTATCTCTAAGGAAGACACTGACAAACAACTTACGTAAGCTGCCTGTACCTGGGATCTCATTCTTTCGGTCACGACCCACAGCTTGTTGGCTCTTTATTTTAAGTTTATTCTAGTTGAAGCTAATTGCCAACAAACCAAAGATAAGGCATGTATGCCTTAAATGTATTTCCAATAATTTATGTAAATATAAAATAAATAACAGAACAAAAGCAAATAGCCTGGTGTGGTTTTATTGCTTTCATATAAACGACTGCTCAACAGGAAGTACTAAAGCAATAAAAGTAGACGTTTTAACTTTGTGAAAATGTCAGATGTACTATGGGACGTTGTGCGTTTAGCTCCCTTGATGCCCAATTCAAGTATTGTGTTGTTTCCTACTTAAAACACAAAATGGTTAGTTATCATCATGCCTGCTATCTGTTACCATTTCTATATTCTAAAATACATCAGTCTTCATTGGTTACCTGTTCCTTTGCAGAATTAATATTAAGATTTTACTAATTGTTTTTAAAGCCCTTAAACGTCTTGCCCCCTCATATATTAATGATTTATTGTCCCCTTATGTTCCTCGTCGCTGATAGCATTCCTCAGACCTAACTCTATTGACAGTGCCCCCTTCCCGACTCCGCTCCAGAGGAGATCGAGCTTTTTCTGTCACAGCACCAAAGCTTTGAAAGTCTTTGCCTGAGTAAAGCACTTTGTACCTTTGTTTTGAAAAGTGCAAAATAACAATAATAATAATAATAATAATAATTATCATTATTATTATTATTATTATCTACTAAAACTAAAATTGCACCAAGAAAGGGAAAGGAAATTACATAAAGAAAGTGAGATAAATACATAGAAATAATATGAAACAGTGCGAGTGTCAAAATTAATTGGAAAACTCTTGTGGTAATCCAGGACCAAGTTTCACAATAAAACTTTAAAATTCCACATCACTTGAATTATATGAATTAGAAATCTTGAGGTTATGCCCATTCAGTGTTTTAACCTTTTAAGGGGGCTTTTAAAATTCTCTCCAATTTACTTAATTAATCTCTTTCAGTATGTGAGGAATATTGGTCTTTACAGTCTTAATGCAAGCCAAACATCTATTTAAAATGTACTATAAATATCAAATGAATATGTAGTAATATTCTTTAGTAGTTAAGTAATCTGCTTGTTTTGCTTAACTCCACACAAACTAAATATTTCTGGCTGCTAAAGAGAAAGATGGAAATTAACATTTTACCCACATCACCTCTGATCGAAACTTGTCAATGTCCCATTTGCACAGAAACCTCACTGAAAACAACCAGCAGTCAACTTTGTCTTCTTTTTACTTTATTCAGCATTAACGTCATTTCACCTTACCATAATTATACCTCAACTGACCTCCATTCCTCAACAACAACGTCTGCACTCCAGCTCCATCTAGTATCTCAACATTATAATTATGCTGTCAAAGCAGGATATATCCACCTTAGATTTTATTAATATGTATTTATCATGTGGGATAATCATCATGTTAGGTTTATTTATTTTTTAGGTTTTATGTTAAAAAGAATAGCAAAATTGTCTACACTTTAGCATAAAAACAATATTTCTTACAAAGCTTAGGAACCAAATGAAGTACAGAAAGCTTTAAAGCTTCCTCAAAGACCTGCCCAACATGATAGTTTAAAGCAGGAATACTAAACCCGGTACTACAGGGTCCAGAATCTGGCATGTTTTCCATGTATCCTTGCTCCAATGAAACTGATTTAAATTAACGAGTCATTGTCCAGAACCTGTTTGGCTTTAGATGCATTTAAAAACATTCAGATGTGCTGAAGCAGAAATACATGGAATACCTGCTGGATTGTGGCCTTTGTGGAACCAAATGTGTCCGGTTCATAGCCAAATGTAGATTTGCAACATTTAACAATTTCATTTGACGAGTCTTCTGGTGTGGTCTGTTAAATTGTAAGGTATTTTTGTGATATACATTTCTAAAAATAAAACCAGTCACTGATATGAGCCCCTCAAAATAGGACTATTAGACTTTGCGACCTTGGGGAAATATCAGTCTGACTTGTTTTCATAATACAGTCATATTTTTCATTCATCCATCTATCCATCCATTTTCTACCGCTTATTCCAAAACGGGGTCACAGGGGGGCTGAAGCCAATCCCAGCTGTCACCGGGCGACAGGAAGGGTACACCCAGGACAGGTCGCCATTCCAGTAACATTTTTATATTCATATTTGGGGAACTGTTGTTGCCCAGCAGTGTCCAGGGCACTGGTTCACTTTACAAAACACTGAGAACACAGATTTAAATGCTAGCAACTGGATATCAATACACTGTCCATTATACATATGCACCATGGCTGATACATCAATGAAGCGGACATCATCTGTGGAGAGGGGAAGAAAGAGAGAAAAGGAGAGTAATTTAACATTGAAATAGGTTTTATTCGATTCTACAGTTTTGGCAGAAGCTTTTATCCAAAGCCACTTTCATATTGAAATCATAGATATTAACCTAACATGCATGTTTTTTGGGTGGGAAGAAGCCCGGGTACCTGGAGAAATCCCATGCATACATAGGGAACATGCAAACTCCATAAAGAAAAGCTGCTGGACAAACCTCCTGAGCCTGGGGTTGAATCAGCAACCTTCTAGCGGGGAGGCCACAGTGCTAACCACTGCACCACCATGCTACGGTGGAGATAAGTGCAGCATTAGCTACTGTTAGTGTAAAATCTAAATCTAAGTTTTGTGCTACTTGGATTTGTGAATGAACATACACACATCTGGTTATGTTAGCTCTCTAATCTGGATTGTAGGAAAGTAGTTTAGATCTTTTAGAAACCCAAGAGAGATGAAATGAGATCACCAGAAGCTCAAAAAGAGAGAAAGAGGCATATAAACTAAGAAACAGGAACGGACAGAAAAATTAGGGGCTCTACTAACCAGAAAGTGCTCTGACTCAGACTAAGTCAACATCTTTGCTGACATCACTGACCTTCACCTCCATCATTTCAACTTTAACTGCTTTGATGGCACAAACAACCTTCATTTGTCTAAACCCACAAGGGTTTTACCACTGCCAGTGAGACAGGGGGAGCCCTGTAGCTCTGTCCAAAAAGGAAAAAAAACAGGCCACAGCTAGTTTATATAACCCAACGCACTAAAGGTTTCTTTACATTGAATAATTTAGAGGCAAGATTCTTGTTTCAGACTCCAATATCAAAATGATGAGTCTGGCATCACTAAAAGATTATTAGCTTGTTTTAATGACTCCCTTCTTAGAAGAAAGCAGAGTTCTCAATAAGAGGACTGTAAAGTGAGATGAGAGAGGTAGAAAGTTGACCACAGGCGTCCTGCAGGCACCAGTCAAATATACACAGACTTAATTAACACATGTAAGAAACCATTAACAAGCCCAACAATGTGATACCAGATATTTTTTCATAAATGGGGATAAGTTGGGATGTTTGACAAAAAAAAAAAAAAAACCCATTCCTGATGTTTACTATATTTAATCAACTGGTAATATTAATAAATATTTAAAATTATGAAGGGATGTTGGTATTGCTTGAAAAAACTGGGAATTCTGCGTTTAAATGGTCTAGTTTATGCAGAGGAGTGCAACGACTGGAGAGCGCAACGCTTAGATTCAAATATAAAGGGAAAAGTTTAATATGTTACATTAAAACGCAATCATGGGCTGATTGGAGTTTAATGACGGCACTCTTTTGGTCCAAACACATAGAGTTCAGGTGGCATTGTCATGGTGGTGAGGGGTTGTGTTGACCTGAAATGGGGGTGGGCATTTGATGGGTAGAAGGGGGGTGTTAGGGTTTAGAATTGGCAGCCTCTAATCCTGACACGCTGCCTCTGCCAATTATAAGGGCTTCAAACACGACCGGTGGGAGGAAAAAACATGACCAGGGAGACCAGACTAGCGCCGGGGCGTATTTAGCAACATACAGGCAGACTGTAATTACATATATGGCCAACAGAAAGATTTAATGACTTTTTCCTGTATCTGCTGATTGACAAGGCAGGAGAAAGATGGAGCGGGGCTAAGACCTACGAGGCAACGAGAGAGAAAGATTTTTATAAAGCAAGGTGTATCAATCTAAATAAGACTCCATCGTGACGGGCCTCGAGGGGTTTTTCAGGTACATTAACCTCAATGCTGATTAAAGCGCAGAATTATCAAATCAACATCCTAAAGTTTTGCTTACTTTCCCACTGGATTTATTAGGAAATATGTCTAAATATTTGACAGGTCCTGTATGTGGGTGTATCATTAAGACATACGTCAGATCCTGTTGCCATTGGCAACAATCATTTCTGTTTATTAATCTGGGAGATCTAAAAGTGTTGTTATAGGTTTATGGAAATAATTTAAGATATCAAAAGAAGGAATAAATTGTGTCCTATAAATGACATCAGTATCATGTAACTTGTGTGAATGAACAGATGCCAGATTTTTCACTTCAATGCTGAAGGGAGATGGTACATCAAACTTAGGTTAGTTAGTAAAATGAATTAATTAAAAGAAATAACTAATATATATTTTACCTTTTTTTTTTATAAAGGGTCTATCCATTATATATACCTAGAATTATATGCCTGCACATTTAGTATAATCATAACAATATTAAAAGTAGGACAAGTCCAAGACACAAGAATATTGTTTATTATCTTTACCACTTTTTTGTACAAATCCTAAAACTATAGAAGATTTGAGATTTTTCTTATCTTAAAACAATTGAAAAGTGATGCATGCCACATCACATTTTTCTTGTCTTTTTTTTACAGTTGAAAATTATGCAAATGAAATGGACAATGAGATCAGCACCTCCAAATCTGAGACCATGGTTCTCAACCGGAAAAGGGTGGAGTGCCCTCTAAGAGTGGGGGATAGG
>JBAMIG010000013.1:15198862-15213719 GCA_037177335.1 Kiunga ballochi | reverse complement strand
GTAAGATGCTAATCAAATTGCATTAAACTTGACAAATTCATTATTATTATTATTATTATTATTATTATTATTATTATCATCATCATCAATACTTTGCCTCTTACTGACAGTATATGTGTTTATTCTTAATTTATATTTTCTCAATTGCTTTGTCTATTTCTTCAAAATTTGAACATATGTTTGATATGTGATTATGTGAACAACCCTGTTAACATAATCACATTGTGTGATCAAAAAGTTCGATGAAATCTGAGTCGCTCTGATTTTATATTGACTTTTATGTCCCACCCTTCCTAGTCACTTACGCATGCGCAATGGAGACGCAACAGCGCACTGCCAGCTCAGCTGACAGCAACAAAAGCAGCGCGGAAGTCAGATGATCATGGCAGACTCTGGAAGTAACGAAGAAGTAGCCGTGATTGGCAATACCGACATCACTGCAACGGAATCAGAGAACAACATTATAAACACGGTTGTAATCTTCCATTTTCTGTGTATCAAACGTGTGTGAAATGTAAACTATAAGTCTTGTCTGGGGAAAAGTTGTGGACGAAATTAGCTACTTGAATTGTGATACTTAGCAACGGAGACTTTTTTTTCTTACTATGTTTTGAAAGAAAAAACATTTGCAATACTATGTAATTTAAAATGAGCTCAAAAATGCTTCAAATCATTAAATGTTCCTTGCAACTTCATAGTTACTAAATGTATTAAAACAGCCGTTGCTTCCACTCGGTTCAGACTGCAAAATGTTTACTTCTGCTGCTAGCTTGCTAATTAGCTTGTGCAAAAATACGTTTTGCTTACTCCTTCGTATGTCGAGCATTAATTGAATAGTACCTTCGGCAAAAAGACAACTTGTGGTTGCAAAGCAACATGTTGTTAGCACTTTGTTAGTGTGTCTGTCTGGGATTTGCACACGCCTTCCATTATTATAATGCAGAGTAAATAGGAGGATTGTGTCTTAACACTAGAGAGCATGCTAGTCTCCTTAACTAATGTTATTTCTCTGATGCTCTATTTTATGTCATTTGGCTTTACAATATGCAGATGGTTGAAAGAAGCACAGTCCTGTTAAGAAAAATGGAGATAAGTGTAGCTGAAGCTGAGAAGAGGACAGGGAAAAACACGGTTAATATGCAAGAAACCTATACTGTCTACCTCATAGAAATACGGTAAGTCATAAATAATGAGTGTCTGGTTGCATTTTAATGCGTAAATAAATTTTGCAGTTGTCTAATTGTACATACACACAGGTAAATGCAAAGCAATAGATTCACAGGTAAACTAGAGTGTGGTCAGGTATACAAATGTATCTAATTTTTCTCTCAATTCTTTTTTAGTTCAGAAAAATAACCTGTTATCTTCACTGTTTTATCGCTTTTTGTGGCTAAGGTTGTTTAAACAAGAGTAGTTGCCTAAATAACTAAAGACTTGAAATAAAATACTTGGTTTTCCTGCTTACAGGTCAGCAGAATCTGTCCCAGAAGGAGGCACGCCAGCAGCACCTGACACTTTGTGGAGACGCTACAGTGACTTTGAGCTGCTCAGAACATACCTCCTGGTCACCTATCCCTACATCATCATTCCCCCACTACCAGAGAAACGGGTGAGTGACATACAAATGAGGCGATATACTATTTCCAGGGGTGATGGTATTTTTGACATTGCACCAGTATTTCAGCATGTAGCAAATAAAATAGTAATTAGAAGAAAACACATGAAACCTTTAGCTTTCAACCATGGATACCTAAACGTGTCACATGGATCACTTTAAAATGTGTTGTGTAAACATGTTAGCTGATCCCACCACCTTTTGATGGGAAAGAACTTTTGATCCCTTAGAGAGGGGTTGTTTAAACTTCTTTATCATAGGATTAGCAGAAAAAAGCATGTAGGCTATGCACTCGTTCTGGTTTTTGCACTGCAGGTTGAGTCCTGCACAGTGGGTTAAACTGACAGGAAATTTTACACTGATGCCCAAATACAAAATAAAATTCATTAACAGGAGGGTGTTGTGTTTTACAATTAGGCTGCTTAGTGTTTTAAAGTTTGGGTCCAGGGTTGACTGGAGGATATAGAGGTAACAAGTCATGTTGGGTAATTATCCCAACGGTTTTAGCGAGTGCAGGTTAGGGAAAGTGGAGCTGTGAAGAACTCTGATGAAGGAGTGACAGAAGGGATGAGTTTCAAACATAACTTGAGGTTTGAACAGGACACATTTGGATTTTGGCAGTAAAAAGATTCAAACAAAAAAATCTGCTTTTGAACTTCTATAAATTAGTTAAAATGCCTAAAAATATCCTGCACATTTTGAAAGTGTGCACATTTTTGCTTTTAAGCAAATAATAAAAGATTTTTAACAGGTTAAAAATTATGGATATAACAACTTAATTGTAAAAAGTGCAATTTTTTTGTGCAACAATATTCTGACAAATATATATTGGCAGAATATTGATATTAACATTTTATATGGGCAGAATATTGGGTCTCTGAGGAACTGCTTAAAAATGTTCAGACTCAGGATTGTGCCATCACCCCTGTAATTCATAGTAAAAAGGATTCTTATGTTGGGGTGATTTTTAGGCTTTACTGCTTAAGCATTTATGTATTTTTCTTTTTTTCTTCCCCTGATTGTGTCTGTAGGCTGAGTTTGTATGGCACAAGCTTTCAGCTGACAACCTTGACCCAGACTTTGTTGAACGGCGGAGAGTTGGTCTGGAGAACTTCCTCTTGCGTGTGGCGTCTCATCCTGTTCTTTCTAACGACAAGATTTTCTTCCTTTTTCTCACAGAGGTTGGTGCTAAAGCATATGACTCAACAGCGTAACATTTTACTTGGAAAAATTGCAAGGTCACATTAAAACTTAAATATTCACCTAACAATAGTTTTATTGACCCAAGGTGCTGCTGCTGCTGTAAATGTTGCTAAAAGAATCCAAATAACAATAAATATCAAACAAAAGTGGCAATTTTAAAGTATTGTATGTGTGGCATATCAAAATGATCCCTCCTGCATCCATTGAATAGATTCTCTGTTACAGTACTGTTGCATGTTTTCTGGATTCATTTGCTCTTTATCTGTTAGGATAGATGGTAAAATGATGGCCGCCTTGGTTATTTCTCCTACGATAAAATTACTTTGCATAGGGTGTTGGCATTGCAAATATAAACAAACCGTGTCTCTAGATTTGTTTTTCAAATTAGGCAAGTGAGGAAGAGTTAACTCACTGTAGCTTTTTTGTTGTGTTTTAGTTTGATGCAGTATTTCCATAGTATAGTTTTATATTTGATATTTTTTTATATTTCTTCTTTTCATGTCTGTGTTTTCAGGAAAAAGGATGGAGGGAGGCTGTTCAGGAAACAGGTTTCCAAGACAAGGTATGGTTTGTTATGCTTGATCTTCTTCTCATTTATTTATTAAACCCTTAATCAAAAATTCTTTTGTTGTGTTTTCTTGCAAATTTTGATAAACTGCTGCATTTCAGACTAAATGTAATATATCTGGCTTAATCATACCAATATTTAAAGTGCAATTAACACTTTTTACCACTAGGTGGACTCAAGACTCAAGTCTTTGAACGCCTCATTTAGAGTGAAGAACCCTGACAAGTAGGTTTAAAACAGACTTTATTGAGTTTTTTTTTAAATTGATTGTTGCAATATATATGGGAATAAATGCTGTGAGATAGTTATAAGCACCTATTAATTTTACATTTGATATTTAAAAAATATTTCATACTAAATCGTAGCAGCATAAATCTAAATGCAAATAAGTGCATAAACAATGCATGTCTTTAGCTTAAATATTTATCATGTTTTCCAGGCGGTTCACAACACTGAAACACTACAGTGATGAATTAAACACTGTCATCGCTCAGCTACTCCGAGTGAGAGCAGTAAGTTTGGGCTTGTACACACACATTCACATGCAAAGTCCTACATTTACACTGAAGCTATATTTGGCCTGGGTTTGATGAGATTTGCTGGTGCATGGAAGTTTTTTAATGTTTCTTTTTAGTTATTATTTATTTTTTTGGAGACACACCAAGTTCATATTTCTTGTCAATGAGTTTTATTTTGAATTTATTTTTGTGGAGGTAATGATTGCTACCTATGTTAGCTCTCATTGTTAATGTGAGAAAATACAGAAGACTCCTGAAAATCAAATAAATAATTTCACCTAAGGGTCTGAGAACAGAAGCAGATCAACCGTGTTGTGGATGATTGATTTTGTTTGTTCTTGTTCCAGCGAGTAGCAGACAGACTGTATGGCGTTTACAAAGTCCACGGTAACTACGGCAGAGTTTTCAGGTAAGAAGTGTTAATGGCGATGACATGGCGTCAGGACGAACATAGTTTTTGATCAATTTGCATTATAATAAACTTAAATGAATCATTTACCAACCATAAGTTAAAATTGGTTTAAGTAATTTATATTTAATCTATACAGTCTATGATAACTAGTGCTGTGTTGGTTGCTTTAGTGTAATTTAGTGTAGTTACTAGTTAATTATTAGTAACAGATTTACAGTATTATGAAAGTTATTCATTCAATCAAATCAAATTTTATTTATATAGCCCTTTACAACACAAAAGTGACCAAAGTGCTTTCCAGTAAGATAAAAAATACATAAAATACAGAAACAGAAAATAAGACGAGTTATAATATATAACATGTGTCACTTTACTAAGTGTTAAAAGCCAAGGTGCAAGACCCTTAAGTGCTTTAAAAACAAAAAGTTAAATTTTAAAATCAATTCTAAAAGAAACTGGAAGCCAATGAAGATTAAAAAGGATTGGAGTGATGTTCTGACGTCTGGGTGTGCTGATTAAAAAGCGAGCTGCAGCGTTCTGCACGAGCTGGAGGCGGCTGAGAGCAGACAGCGAGACTCCCACATAAAGTGCATTGCTGTAGTCTATTCTTGAGCTAATAAAAACATGAATAGTTCTCTCCAAGTCGGCATGGTTTAAAAAAGGCTTAACTTTGGATAAAAGACGCAATTGATAAAAACTTGCTTTCACAACATTATCAATTTGCTTGTCGAATTTAAAACTACTGTCAAAACAAACTCCAAGGTTCTTCACAGAAGATGTCAACTTGGATGACAACCAGTCAAAACCAGAAAGTGCAGTGTCCCCAAATAAAAGAAACTCTTGTTTTATCATCATTTAAATGAAGAAAATTCACTTGCAAAAATAATTTAGTTTTCTCTTTTTATTTAGATAAAAGGAATATATTTTCCCTAAAGCTAATGTTCAGTTATTTTTTATTACATATGTGAGTGTAATACTGAGTGTCTGTGTGCGTTTGGTTGTGCACACTTGACTGCCTCAGTCAATCATGATCACTTAAGTTGTTTTATCTCCCCCTACGCCTACAATCAGATGCAGACAGTGTGCTAAAAAATAATGGGGTATCGCATTTTTACCAATAATAATGGAGCAACTTGGTTATATTTACTTTACTTAAAAAGTAACTCTATTTTAACACAGTTATTCCCATCATGGATAATAATGGATGTCAAAGGTTTTAGTTAAGAACCTTTTGCTGAATAAAAGTACATCTCTAACAATGAATCATGCATTTTACCTGCTTCAAATAGTCAAAAACAATTTATTGGCTGATCATATTTAGAGAAAATAGGGAAATCATTATTATATTTGATACGATTTGATAAAGAAAAAGAACATAACTTTCTTTTTATTACAGCTAAAAAATGGCTGTTTTTACTGACTGAACAACAGAATCTTAGCTTTTTTCCTGTAAGTTAATCATTTGCATGAATTGTCTGATCTCCAGTGAGTGGAGTGTGATAGAAAAAGAGATGGGAGATGGTTTGCAGAGTGCTGGCCACCACATGGATACGTGAGTAGGAAATGAAATATATTATTTTAAGTGGAATACCCTTTTATGCTTTAGTGCATGCTTAAACCTTTCAGCTTGTTACCAAGTTACCAATAGATGTATTTCCTAACTGAGCTAAAAGCTTCATGTTTGGGTGGTAATTTTTACGTGTAAATGGGTCTGTTTGTATGTATTTAGGTATGCTGCATTAATAGATGACATCCTGGAAGAAGAAGAGCACTATGCAGACCAACTGAAGGAATATCTCTTCTACACTGATGCTGTGAGGTAAATGATTTTAAAGAAGAGATGTAAATCTGTAACTCTGTTTCAAAATACAAGCAGAATTTCCCATTTTATCTCAAGAAAGAGTTTCCAGGTCAGCATTTATGCACTCATGCTTTTATGCATACACTTGTTGGATGAATTATTTAATTTTGTGGGAATTCATTCAAAACATAGGCTCTTTTAACATAATTGCTTATTTAATTATTTGAAAAGTCATCATTTATGCAAAAAAACATCATACAAAGTAAATATTTTTCATAAAACATTACAGGAAGGTGTTTCCGGTGGTAATTACAGTCCTGGATATGTTAAAGGTTAAGAAAATACTGTTAGTATTTTTATGTAGTGTCGCATACTTCCTCTGATGAAACTACACTCATTGACTTCCATTAAATATGTTTTAATCTTCCTGTCAACAACCTGTACAGTTAAAGGCTAGCCATTCTCAGTATTTTATTTGGAAGAAAAGTAGTAATATTGGACATTTTTACTTCATTTTACCAAATTTAACTCCCAAAGTAACAAAGAGAAAAAACGACTAAGAGTTTTAGTTGGTCATCTCATGCTGATACACAATTTAATTTCCCCTAAAGCCTGGCAACTTCCTGTTATACATAATTACACATTGTATAGATCATTGACGGACCTTGATGGGTAATCTGTCTTCTATTTTAACATTAATTTTGCATGATCAGTTCTTAAGCTGCCAGTGTCTCTTTATTGTCTTTGAGCAACCTCTTCACAGTCTGACGCTAACAGAGTTTGTTTTGCCTTTAAATCTCTCGTTTGTTTTTGTGTGAGTCTATTAACTTGTTTTATTGATTTTATTTTAACTGAAGTTTATATGTTTATACCACCAAGGTCAGTATGTAGGAAACATGAGTTGATGCAGTATGAGTTGGAGATGGCAGCTCAGGACCTCACCTACAAGAAACAACAGAAAGAAGAACTGGCAACTGGGGTAACCCACTATCCAATTCTAACCCACACACACACACAACTGCTTTTTTATGTCCGTTTTCTCTAAATATGTACGGCTTTCAGCTTGAAAACTTTCAAATATCAAGCTTGCCTTTGGAAGGTGGGGAGCTGATGGTCTGTATTAGGGATGCTGGGAATTGCAGATTTTATTGGTGTGATTAATGTAAAAGTAAAAATCAGGATTTTACAAATATGATTATTACATTATATTATTTTTTACAACACTGTAAATGTGTAAAACCATGTGAACATATGGTTCTTTAACTTGTTTTGTTTTTTGGGGAGTTTTTTTTGCAAACAAAACTAAATAATATACAAAGAAGACTCATTCTAATTAAATCACATTTCCAATGCAAACAATAAATAAATACTTCATATTAACTGGATTTCTCTAAGATGATAAACAGTAGAGGCCACATTATAAAAAATGGGTTAGATATAGTTTTTAAGTCACATAAATTGAGAATTTTGAAACGCAGGAAAAATCTTTGTTAGCTTTGATGTTCAGCTGCTCCTTTTCTAATTCAGCTGCTGTGTAAAACATAAATAATACAGAAGAAGTGAAAATAAAGAAACTGCACCAAACCCTGCAGCAAATGAATGACTAACTGAACCACTTCATGCTCATTAGGTCATGTTTGCGCAGTGAAATATCCATCAAAAACGTATTGTGTTTGCTCTCTGTGCATAACCCATGAACACTTGATCGTCTGACATCAGCACCAATAGGATCGGTTCTTCCGTATCTGCTCTGAAGGATGTTTCTGCTGAATAGGACTTCTGATCATAGAAGCTGCTGCTCAGTCTGGTTATCAAGTCTTCATGAAGCCAGTTGGCGAAAACCTGTGAATGTTTAAAATGATCCATACATTTGTGAACGCATCGCTAACGCTGCACTTTGAAATAAGTCAGTGAAGCTCAACGAGCTGCAGCAATGAGCAAATCAACCCGAGCTGGAGATTCCCAGGTATCGCTTCACCTTTTTTAAGCGAGTCACATTGCCACATAAGATTAAAGCATATTATCTAGCAGACTTTTCCAGACTGATTGTTTACAGAGACGAGCTGTAATGATGTCTGCTGGAAGTTTATCGCTCTGCTAAAACACTTCAAGTAGCAGTTTTCTCTTTTCTTAACCCCAAAAACCTCTGTCAGACAAATATTTGAGGGTGTTGTTTTTAGATTTTTATGTTTCAAGGCTGAACTATGTCGAAAATATCTTTTACAATTTCTATATATAGGTCCACAAAAGCCCCATGTTGGGATCAGTGAGGTAAATCGGGGAATTCCGACTGTAACCTGATCCGGGAATCACGTCTGTATGAGACCTGCATTGATATTGGATTGGTCCCAATCAGATGGCTTATATTACAGAAAGTAATTCAGCACTTATGATATACAGGTTCATAGAGTTTTCTCTCTATCACATCATTTACAGCACAAGAAGTGAAGGTCTCATCACACAGACCGTTATCAACTGTTTGTTCATTGTTCTTCCTCTATCTGGTAGACACCAGCCTGGATCTTTATTGTTCTGACTCAGAGTGAGATAACTTTGCAATGACGACAACAGTCCTAAAGTGCATGTCATTAGCACAGAGTAGAAGGAGTTGTTCACAATATAGGCACTTAAAGTTTATTTGGATACCAGCTTATACAGACAAAATCTTTTACAGTGAAAGTAATCGATAACATTATAAACCAGATACACACAAAAATACAGCATTTAAAGATGTATAACATTTCAAAGTGACATGTTGTAAGAACCGAGAATAGGATCAGTCTCAAAAAAGCACCTTGGTCTGTTGTTTTTGTAAATAATTTGTTGCTTAGAGGAATAATTCTTCCTTTCTTCAACCCATATGGACGTTAAACTCAGCAACACAAGCTACAACACATTGAGGTGTAACTGTGGGGATTACAGTGCTTGCTGTTAAGCTTCAGACATCTTTTATAGTCATAAATATTCATGATTAACTACTGTGTTTAAATCTGCAGCTAATTGTGAAATTAAATAATTGTGATATTCATAGTCTGTATGCATAATACAAACCTGAAAGTATGGCAGTGTTTCCTTGTCCTTCCTTCTGTTAACGAGCATTTATTCCTTTCAGGCGTGTGAAAGCAGGGTTGCCTTAAAGACATGCAGAGTGTGGGTACTTTAAGACCAGGGACGGGAAACATTAAAGTATGGAATCATTACTCTTGAAATGTTTCCATTTAGCAGTTTTCTTCTATGAAAGATGTGACATAAAAGGTTTTATAATGTATTTTCTTACATATAATGTAGTTTAATATAAGAAGCTCAAGAAAGTTCTAATAGTTAGCACTGTGTGCTAATTTTCCCATCCCTTAGATTAAAGTTTTTTTTACTGCACTTTATTGCAAGTTTGGCTTTCATGACTGCTTGCATAGTTTGATTTGTGTTCTTTAAAAAAAATTAATCATTTTTATCAATTAAATTGAAATAGTCTCATGTGGATGGATCTGCTTTAGATTGAGGTCTGAGCTATTTACTGGTCTGATCATTTAGCTTGAGGAACTTGCATGTCATTTTCTCTGTGAGATGCAGTGTGATCTATAAAGACTTCCAGCATCACTAAACCGACTTTATAAAAAGAGTGAAAAAGGTACCGTACTAGAAATATTGAAGCCAACCCGTACCTGTGGGGTTCAGGTGATCACTGCTTGTCCTTCACTTGTCATGTGATCCAATATGATAAGCAGCTGGGGAAATGTTCTTCAAGCTATTGTTGTTGTTGTTGTTGTTGTTCTTTTTGTTAGTGAAGGTCATTGGATTAACATCAGGGGATTCTGGCACCATGTTCATGGCCACTACAGATACATGCTTAACAATAAAAAAATCTGTTCCTTCACAGTACATGATGGTTTCTCTTCTCTTTAGGACTCAATTACTCTTTTTTTTTTTTTTCCACATTTTAAATTAAGATAAATTAAATGGACAGGATTATTCCTGTTGCTACCAGTCAGTTCCAGTTCAGTCACAAACATTGACTTCTGTTTCTGCCCATTATATTACATTTTTATTTGCACGTTTGATTATTTATTTATGTATTTATACCATGTTGTTTAGGCTTGTCTGTCCAGATGTTTGGATGTTGTGGACTCACTGTTACATTTCACTTTAAAACCTTCTGTTTTTGTTTCTTCTTGCTCCCAGTTTATATGGCTGGGAAAAGTCATCTTTTGTCACGTGTTGTATAAATACAATCTTAAAAGAAAAATATTTTCCACTGTTTTTTTTTTACCACCGTTTTTTGCGTGGCAACGAGTTATGCCGATCAGCCAGGTGCAATGGCTCGTTAAATGCCTGCAAGCACTTCTTAATTTGAAGCCTGAGTCATCTGCTTGTTAAGACTTGTGTAAATACTTGCTTTCAGAACGGAAACTATCAGGTGATTTCATGATTCATTTTTACTAATTAGGAAGGGATTTATTTTTTTCCCTGTGGGGTGGAGGGGGCTGTGTGTCAGCAATAATGTGTCATTATCAAGAATGACGTTTCTAAGTTATGCGATTCTTTTCTTTTTTTTTTTTTTTTTTTTTCAATTGAAATTATGAATGTTATGTTTTTTCATGGGTCTATTTAAACCGATTACTGTTGTGCAAAGTAATTTAGAACAGTTCATATAAAAATGTATTTTATTTATATATATATATATATATATATGTGTGTATACATACATACATATATATGTATAATACTTTTTTTTGTTCAGTCTGTTTTAATAAACTATTAAGGAAAGTTAAGTAAAAATGTGTTTGCAAAATAATTTGGAATTCTTTGTAGCCCAATGTAAGATTGTGTTTATTCTTAATCAACAAAATTTTCATTTTGGGATCAAAGTTGATGATTTTGCAATTTGCCTTGTTGATCTGTTTGTTTTTGTAGACGGTGCGAATCTTTTCTCTGAAGGGAATGACCAGCAAGTTATTTGGTCAAGAGAGCCAGGAACAGAGAGAGAGCAGGATAGCAGGCATTGAACAGAGTATTCAGGAGGGAGAAGAAACACTCAAGGAGAAAAATGCAGAGTGCAAGTAAGTCAAAACTTTCATTCTCTCTATCTCCATTTCTATCTCTATATAGTGATGGAGAGAGAGATAATCTAATGATCTGCAGGTGTATTAAACTTCTATTCTTGGGTTTACACACCCAGTGTGAAATTGATAATAAAAAACGAGGGATATTTCATTGCTAAGCTGGAGAACTGTAATATGAATATAAATCCTCTGCATCTGCTCACTAAATGAAAAATAGGCTATAATGCATAGAAACACTATCATCAACACCAAAACACGATCATCTACACCAATTTTAAACAAAAATGTTAATGCATTTAAACACAAATATGGCTTGTGTGTGAGTTCTCTGGGTCACAGTGCTGGACTACTGCAAAATGTGGATAGTTAAAGTGTTGAAATTATAAAATGGTTATTTATCCCTGCTTACTTTTTATTTGCTCTATAAACCTGAAATGTCCATCCATATCCATAGCATCCATACATCCATTCTCTACACCGCGTCATCAATTCAGGGTCACAAGTAGCTAGAGCCTATCCCAGCAATCATTGGGTGAGAGGCAGGGTACACCCTGGACAGTCTGCCAGCCCATTACAGCCAACACACACACACAAGCAACCAGTCACACACACACACATTCACTTGTGAATATGAAGAAAAAAGTATAACGCAATTACAAATGTATTGTTGCTTTGTAACACACACACACAGAGTTCCAGCTCATTCTTGCATGTAACATAGATTGCTGTTTTCTTAGTATAGCTCATCTCCCGGTAGTTGTTTGGGAGAAAAAAAGCAAACAGCTGTGTAAATATGAACAGCAGGACCTAAAATGAGAACAAACAAGGAAGCTAAAGGAAGTTATAAAGACTGAATTGTTCTAGTTTCTTCTTCCTCTAACATGTCTGTTCTTCATCCTGATAATCTGCATAAGCAGACTAACAATAGCTTGTGTCCTTGTGATTATCTCAGAGAGTTCATGAAAACAGCCTGGGATGACATTGAACGTTTCAAAGAGCAGAAGGATAAAGATTTACGTGAAGCACTCATAAACTATGCCATAATGCAGATCAGCATGTGTAAGAAGGTACGCTTTTAATTTTCATAATTATTGATCTTTATTTCACCTCTGCAGCTTTTCAACTCATTTGTTTGTTAAAAATGACTTTGTAAATCTTCTATCTTTATAAATTCTATTACTTTTTTTTTTATTCTTGTAAAATGTTATTTTAAAACATTAACACACACTGCCCTGTTCACCACTTCAGGGAATCCAGGTGTGGTCCAATGCCAAAGAGTGTTTCACTAAAATGTGAGCCACCTCATATGCCATCCCTGCTTTGCACCAAACCTCAGATTGTGCAGACCATCGGCCATGTGTGCTGCTGCAGTCTCGTGGAGATGGGTGTGAGGCGTTACACTGCCTCCAGTTTGCTTGCAATGGTACTGAAAATTGTTCTGGCAACTTTTCTTTTTTTTTTTTTTTGTCTAAAACACATTTATTTAGAAACGGTGGGACCAATTAAATGGTTTCTTTGATTAGTTAAAGGCCTTGTGAAATTCCTGTGTCTTAATTCTACTTTTTCTTGATACTTTGCTCATATCATCTTTATACTGCTGCCAATCCAAAATCTACTTTTCTCACTTTGTTGCACAGTCAGAAGAAGCAGAAAATATAACACTAATTTTGTGTCATTTTTGAATGGATTGTATTTTAATACTCATGTTTTTCATCCAAAATAAGTGCACCACAGATTTCTTTTTAAAATCCAGTCATAAGAACCAGAACATTCATGTTATTTAATTTAGAGTTGCTGGAATCAAGCTGTGCTATCTACTCCCTAGTCAGTAATCAGCTGATTATACACACAATGAACCATAGAGCGGGTGAAAGAATACTTGATAACTTTATTAAGCAGCATCTTGTTTGTGTTTCACTCTATTTGGCTCTTTGGTTAAATTTTCAAATATGATCATTTTAATGGTGTTGGATGTAGTAAACGGCCACCTCCTAACAGACGTTTGGTGGCAAAATCACTATTTTCTCTAGAAAGTATTGTTCGACTAAATAAAATGCATTTCTGAAAGTTAGGTGACATAACAATATTGTTTAATGTATTAATTTGACTGTAAATTGTTTTGTACAAACATGAAAGGTCAGAAAATGCATTTTACAAAGAGGGTCTCACCCCTTTTTGGTTGCTGTGATTACTTTTCTGCATGAGCTACCATTTCATTCTAAGTTATCAAAGAACTTCATCTTTACAGCCAAACTTTACAGCCTTAATGAACTTTTCTCATGTTGTATGGAGAGTTATGACCAAAATGTATAAATTCCCTGCCTAGATCCTTACCTGCCTTTTTTCTGATTTAGTTTAAAGGAACACAATCAACTATTAAATTCCTTTACATCCTGCTGAGAGAAAAAATGGTGCCAAATGGATCTGAGATTTGATTGTTGTGCTCAGATTAACAAATCCTTTATTCCCAGTTTAACTGAAATGATCTCAAACAAAAGCTTTATACATGTATACAATCTGTCCAACATTATTGTGCTAAACTACAATAAAACATGGTTTTGAAGCACTTTCTGTGGTTGTTTTGTGCCTGTACAGGTGAGTGAAACTGAAAACGTAATAAAATGCCTACTTGCTGGTTATACATTAAAGCTCTTAAATGTTGGTTTTCCACCATGTTTCTTGTGGCAAAAAGTGAGGACAAATCAGCTTCTACAAAGTATGTTTAAAGGTCATACCTTTATATTTAATTTATGTCAAAACAGTGCAGTCTTGCCCTGATGTTAGGAGTGGCCTTTCACCATGTTGGTTGTTAGGAAAATCAGATGGGTGTGTCTGTTTACGCACGTCATGGCAAATGCTTCTTCGCCAAAAGCTTTTTTCCTCTGAAATTCATGTATCAGCTAATGATTTTCTATGTAATTCTAAAAATAATTATTAATGTCACTTGCATAAGGTGTAGCAACATGCAACAGTTATGGTCTTGTATGGTCTAAGTAACAAATAGGTTTGGGGCCTTAAGTGAGTAACACTGATGTAGTTTACTCTGTTGTTGAGGTATTGTGTAGATTGTTGTATTTTGCTTCCTTTAGTGGGCAAAAGATGTGTCGTAGAAAATGGTTTAACACACCTGTGTGTGTGTGTGTATGCATATATATCATATGTAAGTGTGTGTGTGTGTACAAGCACCTTTAAGATTATGAAGATCCTTCCTGTTGGATGAAATATTAACCAAACTTGTTAAACTAGACTTCAAGTGTTAGATCAGCACAGTTTGCTGTGGGATTTTTATGCACATTCAGGGAAAATTGGTTGCAGGTGCAAACAAATAAAGGAAAGGGGTAAAGTTGCCC
Source organism: Kiunga ballochi (assembly GCA_037177335.1). Taxonomy (NCBI): domain Eukaryota; kingdom Metazoa; phylum Chordata; class Actinopteri; order Atheriniformes; family Pseudomugilidae; genus Kiunga; species Kiunga ballochi. The sequence continues at coordinate 15,199,192 of JBAMIG010000013.1, read as the reverse complement.
CCTGTCGGTTAAAGTAAAGTCTTTTTTTTGGGGGGGGGGGGGGGGATGCGAAAAGTTGTCAAAATCTGCTTTTGTGATTGGTTTAGCATGATCTCATGTGGTTTACTCAAATTAAAACATTGTGTATAATTAGAGGTAAAATGCTTTCCTTCCTTTTAAACTTTCTTTAGATGTTTTTTTATTTAATAAATCCAGGTAGCCTATATTACAGGCTTATTATTGATTATAATACAATTTAAATAAATGCAATATTCATCCATCCATTAACTACCGCTGTATCCCTAACGGGGTCGCGGGGGGGCTGGAGCCTATCCCAGCAGCCAACGGGCG